>JBBPBX010030089.1:0-32170 GCA_038048925.1 Garcialebias charrua
CTCAATAGTCCAGGTATTACGGTACTCAAAGCTCCAATTAATATCCCAGTATCTGTTGTTAAAACATCACCATCACCTGCTAGCAGTACCTTTGTCTGTCTGTTAAAAAGATCATAATCACTGGATTGATTTTAATAAATCTGAAAATTCATCAATGGATAATCATCAACAAATGCTTAAGTTTAAGAGGTTACTGGATTCAAGATGGCCGTCACAACTAAATGACCATATCAAACAGATGAATGACTATACAGCTCAAATTATTTTACAAATACAGTATTAAGCAAAGGTTAGACATGGTGATGGGGAGTCATCCTAAAGACATTCTGCGTAACATCAATTTACAGGTTTGACCAAAGCAGCTACTGAATACCTTAGTATTTTTTTTTAAACATGAAGTTTAGTTTAAAACTCCGAGCAAGCAGTTCATTAATTTCTACAGTTAACTCCACATAGTTGCAATCCAAAGCAAAAGAAGCACTGAAGAGCATCCTCATATGCACCATGGCGGCTTGAAATCCATTTAGAGATTGAGGAGCTAATATGGAGCTTTAAATATTCTGGAATGAACAGATTTAAGAACGAAGGTTGGAGATATTAATTTAAATCCTGCTGACCTGCGCCTCTGAGGCTGTTTATGTTGGTGAGATTTCTCAGAAATTACTGTTTTATAAAACTTGGAGAGGTGGAGCACGCAGGAAGAAGACATTATATTTAAAAGCAGATTCAGATCACGCTCATTAAAGATGTAAACTCCAGCCTTGGCCTTGATGGAGGTGGCACTCTGAGTGCTCTCATGCAATGATGTGATGTGTAACTTCCTCACCATGAAGACTTGAGGACTACAACTTTTTGGGTCAATCCTGCTCCTCTCCATAAACCCAAACACTTGGGGTGAATCCAGTTTCCTGGTGCTACTTTAAAACTGACCCCGTGGCTCAATTCAGTCACAAGAGGTGGCGGTTAATGTATACTGCTAATAACTTTAGGAATTAATTTTCATTTCTTAACTTCTTGCAAACAAAGATTATCTTTATACTTTTTAATTTACATAATGGAAGAGAATAATATGAAATTTAAAAAAGCTAAGTCTGGTCCTCTGGACATTCAAAAAACAAAACAAAACAAAGCAAAAAAAGTAGAAACGTTTCGTCTTTCGTCCGAAAGACTTCCTCAGTCTGAGGTGCTGTGTTCAGCTCAGTCTTATAAATAGCACCCTCTCACAGTGTTACACAACCAGTTGGCTGATGACAGCCGAAACCAGCTGCTCACATGATCAAGGAGGACCATCAGCCTAACGATGGATCGTTAGCACCCTGATGGTTGTTTGCTATTCACAGAGGGCTGAGTGATACTAGCAATAACAGCATTGTAAGAGGGGGACAGTTGAACCCGGAGGCCTCCACCCCTGTTTAATGATGGACGGTTTCTTTTCACAAAGATGGCCTCCTTTACTCCTCTCTCAAACCATCGTTCCTCTCTATCAAGGATGTGAACATCTTCATCCTGAAAGAGTGACCGCTGGCCTGGAGATGAGTGTAGACCGCAGAGTCCTGACCTGATGATGTTGATCTTCTGTGCTGGGCCATCCTTTTGGCCAGTGGCTGTTTAGTTTCCCCGATATAAGACTGATCACAGCCCTCCTGACACTGAACACAATATTACTCTGTTTTTGCCAGGGGACTGGATCTTTGGGATGAACCAGTCTTTGTCATCAGCCAACTGGTTGTGTAACACTGTGAGAGGGTGCTATTTATAAGACTGAGCTGAACACAGCACCTCAGACCGAGGAAGTCTTTCGGACGAAAGACGAAACGTTTCTACAATTGTTTTGCTTTGTTTTGTTTTGTTTTTTGAATGTCCAGAGGACCAGACTTAGCTTTTTTAGATGTTCTACCTGGATTATTCAGCATGCATCAGGGTAATTTGAAATTTAGTTGACGAAGTTCAATAAAATTGGCAAAACACAGTTCAAATACTGAAACGGTCTGGCTTTTCAGAAACTTAAATATTAGAAACGCTTATACTGTAATTTCTGGACTACTGAGCGCACCTGAATATAAGCCCCACCCTCTAACTAGAAAAATAATTGTACATATACAGTATAGGCTACGTTTGTGTATAAGCTGTGGGTGTCCACGTTGTAACATGAGATATTCTTACTGAAATATATTTTTTTACTTTTAAGTATGTAACGGTAACGAACACAAATATGTACAGTATTTTTTATTTTTTTTCTGAACAGTGCCTGTAACATGGCTGGTTAAAAAAAAGCAGAAGCCTACCAGGAAGTTAGTGATTTAAATCTTCACTTTCCTCCTGCTCCGCTGTCAAGATCCAGTGGCAGACTTGAGCAAAAGTTGCTCAGCGCATGCAGGGGAATCCTCCTGACAGGGGTTAAGGGAGGGGGGGATTCCTCATCCCCTCCCAGTTTCATTGGTCCACTGTGACCTGTTCTGTAATTTAATTGGTCTGATTTTATTTTATTTTTTTAATCTTTATTTATACAGGTAGTCTCATTGAGTCACGAGGACTCCTCCCCCAAGAGAGACGTGTAATGGGCAGCCATCTGAGCGCCCGGTTGTGATGAAGCAAAAATGTTTTGGCAGCATGAAGCTTGTTAGACCATCAAAAAAAATTTAAAAAAATAATTAGCAGCAGCATTGCATAAACCACAGAGTTCAAATTGTGTGAAAAAAGTAGCGGCTTATAGTCTAGAAATTACGGCATTTTTCTAAATATTATTCAACTCCATTCAAAATGGCCACCACAACAGATCAGCCGTGGTGTGTTTGTAGCTGAAAGTCATCCTCAACACGTGCTCTGATAAAACCTCTTGTAAGATCTTTGAATTCTGCACAACATTAGGCATGTTGTTTACTTTTAACAGTTAGAACTTTGTTTTCTTTTCACGATGTAAGATTATTTTAATTCAAAACTCACATGAAAGACAACGGGCTTTATGCATTTCTTCGGAGACTTTTATGCCTTTAACTTTATTTTGCAGAACTCTGCACACGTACCAAAACAATGGACGCTGTTGTCTTAAAGCCATGCTGCATCTGAGAGCTCAGTTGTTGAAGGCAGCAAAACCCCCACATGAACACGAGCCATCATCCAGACCCTGGCAGGGTTTGATGAGAGCCTGAAGCTTTCGGAGGCTCTGCACAGAGATTTGACCAAAACTGGGACTCCGATTTTTCTGATCCATGAGATTGACAAGCTGGACAGAATAAAATCCCTGTGCTGTTAAACTCTGTAAGAAGGACATGGATACATTCACATGGCCACTCAATGGGCCAGAAGACAACGCCGTATTTCATGTACAACTAACATCTCTGTCGTATTGATAATTGTGCTCATTGGCCTTAGAGTCAAGGAGCTGATGTGATCCACAGTTCTAAATCTGTGAATATTTAACGTAATCAGGATTCAGGAGGAACAATGTTTCAATCCCAGCCACCGGACCAGTTCTTTACCCTCACTAAGGTCCTCAAAAGAGCATGCGAGTTTCCCCAACCAATCTACATGTGTTTTGTGAACAGAGAAGCATTCAGTTGTGTTCCTCAAGGTACACTTTGCTCTAAGTATGGGACTGGGGGTCAATTGCTACAGGCCATTCAATCCCTGTACAAGCGGTGTGAGAGTTTGGTTCGCATTGCCGGCAATAAGTTGTACCTCTTCAGGGTGGGAGTTGGACTCTGGCAGGGCTGCCCATTGTCACGGATTGAGTTTATAGACTTCATGGAGCAGCCAAGGGGCAGAGAAAGTGTGCTTTAGTAGCCTCAGGATTCCCTCTCTGCTATTTGCAGATGATGTGGTCCTGTTGGCTTCATCATGCAGTGATCTCCAGCTCTCACTGGAGCAGTTTACAGCAGAGTGTGAAGCAGCTGGGATAAAGTTCAGCATCTCCAAATCTGAGGCCATGGTCCTCAGTTGGAAAAGTGTGAATTGCCCTCTCCATGTTGGAAGTGAAATTCTTCCTTAAGTGGAGAAGTTTAGGTTTCTTAAGGTTACAAGTGAGAGAAGTACGGAGCATGACATTGACAGCTTGATCAGCTCATCTTTCACAGTATTGTGGACTCTGTGCCGGTCCATTGTGGTGAAGAAGGAGCCAAACTACAAGGAGATGTATGTATCTACCCTTATACTGTGGTTATGGCGAGGGTATAAAATATAAGTTGTATATAACCAAAAGAACAAGATTGTGGATATAGGTGGTGGAAACAAGTTTTTCTTCAGAAAATGGCTGGACTGTCCCTGAAAGATACAGTGAAAAGTTAAGTCATCCATAAGGGATTCAGAGTAGAGCTGCTGCTCCTCCACATTGAGAGGAGCCAATCGAGGTGGTTTGGGAATCTAGTAAGGATCTTTCAGCCTCACTAAGGAGGTTTTTCAGGCATGTCCAACTGGGAGGAGACCCTGGAGAAGACTCGGGACACACTTGAGAGTCTCCACTGGCCTGGGAACACATTGAATCCTCCCAATTTTGCAGCTGTGAAAGCCTGGGCCTCCTTGCTCAAGATGCTGCCCTCAAGACCAACTCCTGAACAAGTGGAAGAGGACGGACGGACAGACGATAATCAGAAATCAAACTTCTCTGTATCTCTATGTGGAACATATTTCAGTATAAATGACCAGATTCGGAAACTTGACTGCTTTCAGTGTTAAAATGACAGGTTATTGTCATTATTCAAGTTAGCAAGTTACGAGCCCAGTTAAGAAGATATTTTTAGAAACAAAACAAAAAAGAATCAGCTTGTAAAATCAGAGTTGCTTAGACATCACCTTGTTTTTTCACATATTGTAACGGTATATTATCTTGTCAAGATAGAACACTATCAATCAAGCTTAAATTACACAGAATGGATTTTGTTTTGTTCTGGTGCACCAAAATGACATCAAGTGATTACAAAGAAAGAACAAATCTGAAAGGCTTTCTTTCCAAACTACACAGACTTGAATTTTCCGCATGTGTGTAAATCCGTTGGCATTGCTTTCACTCACACACAATCACACAAATGTTTAAATCTCCTCTGAAGCTCTTGCTTCCCAGTGTGGGCATGTCAGTGTTGTCTACTCGCGGACTTGTTTGTGTGTGTATTTGCATGCTCAATGTCCGTCCATCTGCGCCGCCCCTCCAAAAAGACCAGATGACTCAGCTGGGCGTCTGTCTGCACGTCTGACATGATGCGAGGCCTCAGCCTTGACTGGCCTGGTGGGCGGTCACGTCCCAGCATGGCAGAACAGCAGGCTGTGGCATCATCTTCCACCTTGAGCCTCGCCACTCCCTTCTTCCCCCGGTTTCCGTCCAACTGTCAAGTGGATTAACAGAGAACAGTGGAATTAACAAGTTCTACACATATGGTGGGAGGCTTACATATTGGTTTTCTGATCTGCTTAACATCTTTTTACAATAAAATTGGGATGGGTTGATATTTTGTATTAACGTTGCCATTTTCGTCACATGCACAGTCTATTTAATTGGAAAAGCAGTAGCACCACTGAAAACTGGCACTTTTTACCTCTTTGTGATGAGCCATCTTTACAAGGACTAATATGACCAAAGGGTAGGGATGTATCAAAATTATCATTACGATAACATTTCCAATATCAATGTCACCAAAGACTGGTTGGACTGACAAAAACTGTTCTCTTCTAAGGGCGGTGGATTCAAGATTTATGTACTAAACATATATGTCCTGTCACATCCAACTGAGGAATAATTTCCAAGGTCAAAAAAGACGTTCAATACAAGATCAACTGGACTTTATTTGTTACAGAAGACGTTTCGACCTCTATCCAGAGGGCTTTTTCAATTCTATTAGCAGACTGTGTGCGTGTGAAGTTATAACAGTCTTAGGAGTCAAGGGCCCGGCAGAGCTGCGCGTACAAGCAGTATGCCTCTGTACGACGTACGTACGCAGAGGCAAAAGCGTAGCCCCGTAGGGCACGAACGCGCAAAGCTCAAATTTTACGACCGCGTATGCGATGCGCGTTGTCTCACCATAAATTGCCCGGTGCCGGACTGTTTTGTATGTTACACAAATGAATTAAATTCCCCTTCTTCATCGCTGATCAGGACTTTTGTTTTGTTTTTTTGCCAAAAGTCAAGTAATCGCTTCATCCTCCGTTCACTCCATGACTGAAATGAATGAATTCATGTCCTACCTGGCTGCGCGAGGTTTTAAATATTTCCTGATGGGCTGTGGGCTGCAGGAAAAGCGCTCCCTGTTTTTATTTTTATTTCTTAGAACTTTTTATTAACATATAAAGTAGGAACACAGCGGGCTGCAGCGGGCTGCTCATGCTTTCTCTCACCCGAGCTGTCAATCATTTCAGTAGGCGTGTCAGCAAGTGACCAATCAGCGACCTCAGTTTGTCCTGCTCTGCGTGCAGCTGCTCAAATTACAACAAGGATTTGGAGCGAAAACGCGAGCATTTAAAGCCCGAGATACACTCATGCGTCCTCAGGTACGCCACTCTACGCACGCATTTTGTGCGCATGTGTTTTGCTGATATGCTTCAGCATATGTCAGAAACTATACGCTCGCGTTCTCCTTGTTGTAATATGAGCAGCTGCACACGGAGGGGACTCAACTGAGCTCGCTGATTGGTTACTTGCTGACACGCCTACTGAAATGATTGACAGCCAGCTCATGTAGCGCCTTGAAGACCGCGGCGGTGTTCATGCGGTGTTTCTACTATATATGTTGTAAAAAGTTCTCTCAGAAATAAAAATAATAACAGGGAGTGCTTTTCCTGCAGCACACAGCCCACCAGGGATATTTAAAACATCGCCGCACCCAGGTAGGACCTGAATTCATTCATTTCAATCATCGAGTGAACGGAGGAAGAAGCGGTTACTTGACTTTAGGCAAAAAAACAAAAGAAAAGGCCCGATCAGCGATAAAGAAGGGGAATTTATTTAATTTGTGTAACATACAAAACAGTCCGGCGCCGGGGAAGTTTATGTTCAGACACCGCGCATCGCGTATGCGTAGTAAAAAAAACTTTTGCGCGTACGTGCCCTGAGGGGCTACGCGGGGCTACGCTTTTGCCACAGCGTACGTACGCTGCGTATAGGCGTATCGTGAGGACGCTCGAGTGTATCTCGGGCTTAACGCGAGAACGAAAGCAGAGCTGTGCCAGCGAATGCGTGCGCACAGAATGCGCGCGTAAAGTGGCGTACAGGCAGTGCGCTCAGCTTTGCCGGAGCCTTCACGCACCAACATAAGTAAATTGCAAGCTGAGGTAACACATACATGTAAATTGACAGATCACACCTTAACAGTAGGGGGTTCCCTTGAGGTCCAATTTCTAAGGTGGCGTTGAGATGTAGCCACGTATGTTGAATTGGTTGGAAAAAAAATCATAATAAGTTTTAGTCAAAAGTTGATTAATAAATACCTTATCTATGGGTCCCTTGAATAGAATGTCCAAATTATAATTCTAACAATGTTTCTGAAGCATCCTGATGCATGCTCAATAATCCAAGTAGAAAAATCTAAAAAAGTTAAGTCTGGTCCTCTGGACATTCAAAAAACAAAACAAAACAAAAAAATTGTAGAAATGTTTCAAAGTCAAGTCAAAGTCAACTTTATTGTCAGAACTGCAATATGTACAGGACATACACAGGATTGAAATTGCGTTTCTCTCAGTCCCTCGGTGCAACAGTAACCATTTAAACACTAAAACACTGAAACATTTAATAAACATAAGCATAAAATAGTAAAAGTGTAACACTGTCCTGAGTTTTTGCATAGTAGTATAAAAGTATGAAAATTTACACCAACACTAAAACACTAAACATTTAATGAACATAAGCATAAAATGAAATAATAAAAGTGTAATACTGTCCTGAGTTTTTGCATAGTAGTATAAAAGTATAAAAAGTATATCTATAAAATAAACTGAAGGTTCTAGCATTGACATTTGCAAAGAGTGGCAAAGCAGCATATGAGTTAATGTACACAGTATATGTATGAGGTAGTTGATGTTGGTATAGAGGCAAAGTGGCATATGCAGTAAGGCACATAAGGCACATTGGGCATCCTTAAATAAGGCTAGTCAGAGAATACTGTATATGTATCAGCAGTAGTGTAGATATAAAAGTAGTGTAAATGTAAACAGTAGTAATAAATGTAAACAGTAGTAATAAATGTAAACAGTATTAATAAATGTAAACAGTGAATGTAAACAGTAGTATGACTATAGGCAGTAATGTAATACAAACATTAGTGCAAATATGAGAAGTAGTGCAAACTGAATGAGCACATGACCGAGAGTTTAGTGAATAACCCGTTTGATGACACAGAGTCCAGTGTTAAAAACTTTGTGTTGAGTGGTAATGTGTGAGAAAGTTTTTTGTGTTAAGGCAGTTCAAATGGGAGGGGAGGCAGAGCAGGCAGAGTGTTTAGCATCCTGACTGCCTGATGAACAGAGCTGTCTCTCAGTCTGCTGGTTCGAGCCTGGAGACTCCTCAGTCTCCTCCCTGATGGCAGCAGTCTGAAGCAGCTGTGTAGTGGGTGTGTGGGATCACCTGCCATGCAGAGGGCTTTCCGAGTGAGGCGGTTGCTGTGTAAGTCCTGCAGTGAGGGGAAGGAGGTGCCGACGATCTTCTCAGCTGCTCTCACGATGCGCTGGAGGCTCTTGCGGCAGGATGCAGTACATGCACCAAACCACACAGTGATGCAGCTGGTCAGGACACTTTCTATGGCACCTCTGTAGAAGGTGCACATGATGGGGGTTGAAGCTCCAGCCCTTTTCAGCTTGCGGAGAAAGTAGAGACGCTGGTGAGCCTTCTTGGCCAGTGATGCAGTGTTCCTGCTCCAGGACAGGTCCTCTGAGACGTGCACTCCCAGGAACTTGGTGCTGTCCACTCTCTCCACTGTGGTGCTGTTGATGGTCAGAGGGGCATGTTGGGCATCCCTCTTCCTGAAGTCCACAACAATCTCCTTTGTCTTCTCCACGTTGAGAGTGAGATTGTTGTGTCCGCACCACAAGGCCAGGCGGCTCACCTCGTTCCTGTAGTCCGTCTCATCGTTGTTGCTGATGAGACCCACCACTGTTGTGTCGTCCGCAAACTTGATGAAGTGGTTGGAGCTGTATGATGGTGTGCAGTCGTGTGTTAGCAGGGTGAATAGAAGGGGGCTCAGCACACATCCTTGTGGGGCCCCTGTGTTCAATGTGATGGTGCTAGATGTGTTACTCCCGACCCGTACTGTCTGTGGTCTCCCGGTCAGGAAGTCTAGCAGCCAGTTACACATTGAGGTGTTCAGCCCCAGACTGTCCAGTTTAAGGATGAGCTGTTGGGGGATGATGGTGTTGAATGCCNTCACATATGATTGTACAGCCACACATCCAGGCTGTCATATTGTTAAGTTTGCAGATGATACAGCTGTGGTGGGATGCATCACAGATAATGATGAATCCAGCTACAGACAGGAGGTGGAACATCTGGAGAGCTGGTGCAAAGAGAACAACCTTCACATGAATGTGAAGAAGACGAAGGAGATGATTGTGGACTTCAGAAGGAACAAACACACCCACACCCCACTGTATATAGGTGGATCTGCGGTGGAGGTGGTCTCCAGCTACAAGTACCTGGGTG
Source organism: Garcialebias charrua (assembly GCA_038048925.1). Classification (NCBI taxonomy): domain Eukaryota; kingdom Metazoa; phylum Chordata; class Actinopteri; order Cyprinodontiformes; family Rivulidae; genus Garcialebias; species Garcialebias charrua. The sequence goes on from JBBPBX010030089.1 coordinate 9,614, forward strand.
TACACTTGAATGATAACCTCAGCTGGAGCAATAACACCACCAGCCTGATCAAGAAAGGACATCAAAGACTCTACTTCCTCAGACGGCTGAGACGAGCTGGTCTGAGAAGCTCAGTCCTCACCTCGTTCTACAGGTGTGCAGTGGAGAGCGTCCTGTGCTCCAGCATCAACGTGTGGCATGGAGGCTGCACAGTTGCAGAGAGGAAAGCTCTACAGAGAGTGGTGAAGGCTGCACAGAAGTCTGTGCCCAGCCAGCATGCACAGGTGGGCCCCATATGGTATACATATGTGCAAAAAACATGGGCCCCAAAAGGTTTTGTCCACGGTTTCCATGGTGGCCCCACATGGGTTGGCCCAGATAGATTTTAATGGGCCCTGACTGGGTTTTCAGTGGGACCCATATGTTTAACTTAAATGAGACCCATGTAAAACCCATGTGTGTACCTTGAAGAATATCTACCTGGGACTAAACTGGGTCCCAACTGGGCTAAAAATATGGGTAATAAGTGGGTTTGTCCACGGTTTCCATGGTGGCCCCACATGGGTTGGCCCAGATAGATTTTAATGGGCCCTGACTGGGCTTTCAGTGGGACCCAGATGTTTAACTTAAATGAGACCCATGTAAAACCCATGTGTGTGCCTTGAAGAATATCTACCTGAGACTAAACTGGGTCCCAACTGGGCTAAAAATATGGGTTATAAGTGGGTTTGTCCACAGTTTCCATGGTGGCCCCACGTGGGTTTGCCCGGATAGACTATAATGGGCACTGTCTGGGCTTTCAGTGGTTCCCAGATGGTTAATTTACATGAGGCTCATTACAGACCCATGTGTGTTCTTACCAGCATAATTTATGTGTCGGATTTTCCGATCCAACCTGCCGAGAGCACGTATATTGCACCATACTCTGTGACTTCTGTCTTAACATTGTGTGAGTTACACTCAAAGAACACTCTGAGCCTCACAACAGATAATACCCAATCTTTAACAAGAGGCAGTTCTATAACACAGATGTCCTTCTGACTCATGGTGCAGCCCGGAACACTAAAATACTGCTAAACATTATGGGAAATCAACATAGTCCACTCCCCGTTTTTGATTGTGGCACTATGAGTTGTAATTCTTGTTGGCTTTGATCAACGGATACAGATTTAAACTATAATTGAACACTAATATACCGCTAAGCATGATGGGAAATCAACACGGTTCACTTCCTGTTTTTTAGTTTAGTTTTTGATTGTGGCACTATGAGTTGTAATTCTTGTTGGTTTTGATCAACAGATACAGATTTAAAATATACATTGAATTTATAAATGTAAATTCAATGTACAGTTTAAATCTGTATCTGTTGATCCCACATTTATACCACTTGGGATAAATACAGTTAGCCCACATGGGCTTCCCATGCTGGGCACATTATACTAAAATCACATGGGTCCTATATACTGATGCACATGTCTGTCCCATTCCCAGTTAGCCCACATAAAAAAATGAGCTGGGGCCTATATATATATATGCCCAGGTTGAAGCCATGTAAGATCATCCCACATTTAGCCCACTTGGGGTAAATACAGTTAGCCCACATGGGCTTCCCATGCCGGGCCCATTATACCAAAACCACATGGGTCCCATATAATGATGTCCATTTCTGTCCCATTCCAAGTTAGCCCACATAAAAATGAACTGGGGCCTGTATATCCATGCCAAGGCTGAACCCATGTAAGGTTATACGACACTTATCCCACTTGGGGTCAATATAGTTAGCACACATGGGCTTCCCATACTGTGACCATTATACTAAAACCACATGGGTCCCATATAATGATGACCATTTCTGTCCCATTCCCAGTTAGCCCACATAAAAATGTACTGGGCCTTATATATCCATGCCCAGGTTGAACCCATGTAAGGTGATCCCACATTTATACCACTTGGGATGAATACAGTTAGCCCACATGGGCTTCCCATGCTGAGCACATTATACTAAAATCACATGGGTCCCATATACTGATGCATATATCTGTCCCATTCCCAGTTAGCCCAAATAAAATTAAACTGGGGCCTATATATCTATGCCCAGGTTCAACCCATGTAAGGTCGGCCCACTCTTATACCACTTGGGATAAATACAGTTAGCCCACATGGGCTTCCCATGCTGGGCCCATTATACCGAAACCACATGGGTCCCATATAATATTGCCCATTTCTGTCCCATTCCCAGTTAGCCCACATAAAAATGTAGTGGGCCCTATATATCCATGCCCAGGTTGAACCCATGTAAGGTGATCTCACATTTATACCACTTGGGATAAATACAGTTAGCCCACATGGGCTTCCAATGCTGGGCCCATTATACCAAAACCACATGGGTCCCATATAATGATGCCCATTTCTGTCCCATTCCCAGTTAGCCCACATAAAAATGTATTGGGCCCTATATAACCATGCCCAGGTTGAACCCATGTAAGGTGATCCCACATTTATACCACTTGGGATAAATACAGTTAGCCCACATGGGCTTCCCATGCTGGGCCCATTATACCAAAACCACATGGGTCCCTTATAATATTGCCCATTTCTGTCCCAATCCCAGTTAGCCCACATAAAAATGTAGTGGGCCCTATATATCCATGCCCAGGTTGAACCCATGTAAGGTGAGCCCACATTGATACCACTTGGGATAAATACAGTTAGCCCACATGGGCTTCCCATGCTGGGCCCATTATACTAAAACCACATGGGTCCCATATAATAATGCCCATTTATGTCCCATTCCCAGTTAGCCCACATAAAAATGTAATGGGCCCTATATATCCATGCCCAGGTTGAACCCATGTAAGGTGAGCCCACATTGATACCACTTGGGATAAATACAGTCTGCCCACATGGGCTTCCCATGCTGGGCCCATTATACTAAAACCACATGGGTCCCATATAAAATTGCCCATTTCTGTCCCATTGCCAGTTAGCCCACATTAATCCTGTATAGGACCCATATATTTAGCCCAACAGGGCTCACAAAATGGGTTCCTTTATGGGATAACCATATGGGTCTCATGCAGTTAGCCCAGATAAATCCCATGCCCACTCATTACCCAACTAGCCCACAATAACCCCATGTGGGGCCCAACTATGCATGTTGGCTGGGTGGGAGTCAGTCTCCCCACCATCACAGACATTTACACCTCCAGATGCAGGAAAAGAGCCACCTGCATCATGAAAGACCTCACTCACCCAGCACACTCACTCTTTGCACCACTCCCCTCGGGACGGAGGTTGAGGAGCATCAAATGTAGAACCACTAGACTGAGGAACAGCTTCTACCCTGAGGCTGTCAGACTCATGAATAAATAAATAATAAGAATAAACACTGCAAAATGTCACATCATGTTGATACTGATCTGTTTCTTGTTGCTGCGTTCATCTGTGACCATCTGCTCATAATGACTCATGTTCGTGCTGCTGTTTATAATGATGTTTTTCTACTACATTAGGGCTTAGTGTATTACTAGCTGATGTCTCTCTTAGTTAATCCTAGATGTTATTATTGTTTTTCTCTTGCATTTGTTGTTGGATGTAACTGGGACCCTGTGTACATAATCTCGTTTTCAACACATGTACTACATGCGGTGCAAATGACAATAAATTCTCTCTGACTCTGATAGGCTAAGTGCTTGGTGACTGTACAGTACTGTACATTTATCTATTTATAAATAAAAAACAATAAAAATACTGTATATACTGTATATTTTTAATAAATAGATAAATGTACAGTACTGTACAGTCACCAAGCACTTAGCCTATCCTAACACAGTTTTTAAAGATGAAGGAGTCAGTTGAATTGTCTCCCTCCTCCCTGCAGGCTCCATAGGGAGCTTGCTCCCTTTATGTGAAAGGGAGACAATTCAACTTATTCCTTCATCTTTAAAAACTGTGTTAGGATAGGCTAAGTGCTTGGTGACTGTCCAGTACTGTATATGTACTGTATTCATTTATAAAAATAAAAAATATATTAAAAAAAATAAAAACAAAAAAAAACTGTAATCCTATTTACGAATTTTTGACATACGAGCGCCCCCTAGGGACGGAACTCGCTCATAAGTCGGGGACTACCTGTATATTACAGGACGAACAATGGAGCTCAAGATTACCAACTCTTAATCGTCCCTCTGCTCCACTTTTTTCAATTGATGAAGAGACAGAATAAAACAAGAGCCAGTGGCTGCTAAATCCTGTTAGCACCAGCACAAAGCAAGAACAGAGCAAGCCCTTCACTGCAGATTTTTCCAATTCCCTTTGTAGCTCCACACGCTCAGGAAAGAATCTGCATATGATGACTACCACTTTCTGTGGCATTTCAACAGCCCAGTTTCATGAAACAATAACTGGTAGAGTGACCAAAACACAAGCATGGCCGCCATGATTAATTAAACAATTTGCTTCTTTTCAGTCTTTAAAATCCTTTAAAAGACTTTTATAATATATTGAGTACTCTACAAATGCAACACAGTACGAGCAAACGAACTGTTCCAGCCTCGTGAAAGTGTGTTTTTGTGACTCAAGACACACATAATGTGTTGGCTCTGAGATTATCTCTCTGTTGACAGGAAATTAAAATAATACTTTCCATAAAAAGCTTTTTATCTCCTCTGAAAAGTTCTTTACCCCCCACCCCCTGGTGAAACTCGAGCTGTGGTTCGTTTCCATCTCTGTGAATGAACTGATCTCAAGTTTGCTGGTTTACATCATGCCCTTCATATATTTCAAACTGTATGCTGTCTGTTAGCAAAATATCTCATGAACCAGGACCAATTTTAATGAAACTTTCAGAAAGTATTCGCTGGTTGTACATCTACAACTTAGTACCTTCTTGATGAGATCCTTGCTCTGTTTTTTTTTTTAACCATATCAGCATTATTTCTGTGATTCAAAACTGAGCCATATCTGAATGTCTGAGCATCTTTTGATCTTTTGAACCTTTTACAGAGAAATCAGAGCAATGTTGACTTGATTTTTTTCACCCTGTCGTTGGAGGCTTTAAAATAAACAAAAAATGTTTTCCACTTGAGGGAAAACCTGGAGTTCCACCTGCCTAGACTGATGAAATCAGCATTTGAGATTTAGTCAATTTACTCTGTAGGGAAAAAGTAAAACTCAAAGGATGATGGTACAAGCAGTCTTTGACATCATTTTTAAGACTACTCTTACTTGATAGATTTAATCCACTCCTCCTCAGGCGTGCTGATATCCTGTAAAAGAGGTGTCACGGCACACTGTAGCCTACTGTCTTGGTTAGTTCCTCTCACTCAGAGTCTCTATGGTAAACTTTTAGCCAAGTGTTCTAAGAAAGGTATGAAGCAAAGAAGGTGGAAATTACAGCAACAGAAGAGAAAGCTTACAAAATGTATTTATATCAAACTTCTACAAATTTACATTAAAAAAATGTTCAGACCAAAATAAAAACAAACAGAAAATACAATTGTAATAAAGGACAATCTCCACTTTAGTGCTGGGCGATATGACGATACAGTATAATGTATATCGTGGGGACGATAGAAACATGTCTATCGTGCTACTTTCCTTCTATCGTCTCTATCGTGATAAATAAGAATAAAAAAATAACTGTCGCAAAGAAGCTTCATATTGTGGTTTTGCGAGATGATGGCGCTGCTTTATGTTTGACGCACGCGCGGGTTTGCGACACATGCTTTACATTGTTAAACTCGAGAGCAAAGCTGGGCACCGCTAATTAAAAAATTAGTTCCACAATTTCTAAAACGCTTATTAATTTTTTTAGGTCCACAATTTCAAAAGCACAAATGTCTTATGAAAATTAGGGGAAGCTAATCTAATCCGCTATTTCTATATTTCTATATTATATATATATATTTATATATAGCCGGCAGCGTTATCAATATTGGCACTACACTGCCAACTGAAAAGTAACAAAAATGATCCTAAAAGGATGAAATTACAAAAATCAAAGGATTTATTTAATACTTTACGTACATATATTCTATTCGGCCACGAAATTAACAAAAAATAGAATGATCTTTTAATCCCTAAAACCACGTTTAAATCTCAAATACACGGGTGTGTCGCCACCGCATTTATACATAGTAACCCAAATACATGAAACTAACGACTCGCCGTCGAATGGTCGACACAAAACGCACAATAAAATCCTCCGGCCACGTTAATTTGGCTTGAAACAGCGGGGTTCTCTACGGATTATCCATTAGTAACCCAGCACTACCAAAGGCAGACACAGAGTTAGCGTCTATAGGTAGTCAACAGATTTAATGAAAAGTAACTAAAATACATAAAAATAATGACTCACCGTCGCGTGGTCGACACAAAACCCTCAATAAAATCATCCGGCCACGTTAATTTGGCTTGAAACAGCGGGGTTCTCTACGGATTATCCATTAGTAACCCAGCACTACCGGCAGACACAGCGTTAGCGTCTATAGGTAGCAGTGGCGGTTCCTCAGTTAACCACCAGGGGGGGGTATTTTCTCAAAAATGAAAAAATAACGTTTCAAGTTTTTCTGGTGTTTATTTATCAAATGCAGATTAAAACTAGGCCAACAGTACAATGAAATGCTCAGATTGAGAACCAACAATTTAACTCACTAAAACAACAAAGAACAAACAAAAAAAAAATACTAAAGCATGCAATAAAGGTACAAAAATAAAGTACCTACAAATGAAAAAGTAATACAAGGTCCTACAAACATAGTAAAAAACAACATGGTAGAATTTCAATGGTGCAACAGGATGTATTTAAATGAATAAGTAGTTCAAGGTTGTAATTTAAGCTACTTAGATGTTATTACTGTTTTTCTCTTACATTTTATTGGTGGATGTAACTGGGACCCTGTGTACATAATCTTGTTTCATCACATGTACCACATGTGGTGCAAATGGCAATAAAGATTCTCTGACTGATTTTGTGCTTTTCAATTATGCTAAATATGAAAGGGTGGGTTTTGGCACCTTTCTCTTCCATATGAATAATAAAATATTGGGCATGGACAATATTTATTTTTCCTGGTATTCAAGAGGATAGGGAAATGGCTAGTCAGCTTTCTAATTATTTAACATCTAACAATTTATGAGTATATGTGTACATTTAATAGCAACAATTCAAATTGACATTGTAATTAGAAAGATGTAGTGCTCCTCACTTTTTCAAAATACAGAACTAATATGATGAAAAACATTGTACGGTAAAAGACATGCATTTAGCTGCTCACCTCTGTAGCTGCTCACCTCTGTAGCTATCCTCTGTAGCTATCCTCTGACGTTCACCAGGGCCCAGTGTGCGGCGTTTCTTAGCCATCTGGGATACACTGCCACTGTGTTCGCCACAAATAGTAGGGAGTGAGTCTCTGCAGGACCATAAGAGAACAGTGTTCATATTTTAGTCACCAGGTAAAATAACAAGAAATGTGAAGTAGTTCAATCATAAGACATTAACAAAATACTGTATCAGTAATATTAAACAGCACAACATACACATTAATTTCAATTTACCGGTACCTGATTTTTTGAATGTGGTCTGTGAACTGCTGCATGATTCTCTGAACAAAGACTGAGTCGATGGTCCGCTTCTGGAGTTGGTTGTAGAGAATGTCCACATGAGGCATGACCAGATGGAACAGTTTCAGGAAAAAGCTGAAGCTATCATCCTCCAGCAGCCTCACAAAGCCTCCAGCTTCTCTAACAGTGGTAGGATCAAACTGTCCTGAGTCCCTGATGGTTTCAAAACACTGGAGCAGTTTTTCTTTGTGTTCAAAAACAGTGTTCACAGCTCGGCTGTGGAAGTTCCACCTCACTGTGCTTGCTCTTGGAACTCTGTGGGCCACCACTTCATCGAGAATACTGGTTCTCTTTGGCGATCTTGAAAAAAAGCCGGAGAATCCAGCCAGGTCTGAGAAGAAAATATTCACTTTTGAGATATGGGAAGTCACCTGCTGCATGATAAGATTAAGCTGGTGAGCATAGCAGTGATATATATATAGTGTGCATTTACATAGACATCTTGGATCTTCTTCTGTACACCACCTGTGGCTCCTCTCATGACACTCGCACCATCATATGCTTGTGAAATGAGCTTGCTCTTCTGGTCATCAGGGAGAATGGAGCTCAACCTTTCCAGAATAAAAATAATAACCTTTCAAATAATTATATAATCACTGTTTCATAACATGAAAAATTCAAACTATTTAATGCTTAAATCTTTCTGCTACTTGATTTATTTAAGTTTAGTGTCTTTGAAACAACAGCACAACTTATAATGAAACTAAAGTTTAACTAAACTAAACTAAAACTAAAGTTTATTTATTCATTCAGATTTATTCATCAGAAAATTTGCAACTGCTGCTAAACGAAACGAGACAAAAGTTAACTAACACAGACAGACACTCTGAGGAGTAAACAGTTCATGAGCTGAAGATGGACAGACAGGAGTCGTCTTCACACATTCGGGTTTATAACTAGCAGCAAGTAGCAACTTTTATAATGTTGCAGACAGTACACCACAACCATGAGCACAGCTACTAGCTACTGTGACTGACTGCAACAACCACCGTCCCACACACACCACCATGTCCCGAACACAGATGAAAACAGCTCAAACTTTGCTCATGTGTGCTCAGCGATTTATTAAACTCACTAATTATTACTTGCTTACCTGTGTAGAAAGGCACCATTAATAATTACAGCTGTTTCAACGTCGCTACTCGCTAGTTGTCCGTGTGATGATCAGGTCTGACTGTAAACAGAGAGAATCCCCCGCTCCCCCCCTCCTTGGCTCGAACCGGAAGTGCTGTCGATCCGTGGCATAAGAGACAGTCCAGGCTCGAGGGCGGGGGAAAATGCGACCTGTACAGTCCAAAAGTTTTGTACAGATGGGACATAAACTACGGCCGCTAGCGGCGGATAGTTATAATTAGATTCAATGGAAAAGCATGGGAAAAGCCCCCAGGCGGCGCCGAGCGGGGAAACCGGAAGTACGTCACTCACAATCAGAAAACGTTTTTTGAAACAAACAAAACAATCATTACTCATAAAATATTTATCCTACACAACTAAAAACATATATGCATGCATTTCGAAATATTTTTATTTTATTATTTCACTTTTATAAAAAAAAAATATATATATCTTCAAATGGTGAAGAAGAAAAGCTGCAGTTCCAAGGAGGAGCGGCGCCCCTAGCGCCCTCTAGTGGCGGCCGCCACTGATAGGTAGTCAACAGATTTAATGAAAAATAACTAAAATACATAAAAATAACGACTCACCGTCGCGTGGTCGACACAAAACCCTCAATAAAATCATCCGGCCACGTTAATTTGGCTTGAAACAGCGGGGTTCTCTACGGATTTATGAAGACACCGAGCGCAGCCAGCTAGCCACAGAAGCCCCTGAGTTCAACTCTGACCCGGAAGATGTAAAGATGGAATAGTCCATTTTTAGTAGGGGGATAAAGAAATCGACCGTTTTTTTATTGCGTATTTAATGAACGTTTTCATCGTAACTATAATTATTTTTATGTTAAATGTATATTAACAAGCAGGATCAATGTTAGTTATGTAGGTGACTGCACGGGGCGAGGCGGGGCCGGGGCCACTGCTGAAATGGGACCCCCAGGCATTTACCTACATGGTCTGTTCTCAGCTCTGCCCCCCTTCCCCTCACACCCTTCCTCCTTTCTGCTGTTTACGGTGGGGAAAAAGGTAAAACAAGCAGCATAAGAGCTTGTAAATAAGTTTATTGGTTTTTACTGATAGATAATTAGTTATTAGCGGTACTGCATTTTAAATAAAAATAGCACAAATCCGCTTATGAATTATAAAAGTTAGTCAATTCACAAAAACGCTGACAAAAAGTTTAGGTCCACTGTAAGCGGATTAGCGCTTTAGCGCTCCCTAGCGGTCTGGCGCCCACCACTGCTCGAGAGCAATGGAGACGCAGGAGCATGAAGTAGCATCTCAACCGGTGTCACAACAAGGAGAAACAGCTGCACAGGCAGCCCAAGAAGAAGAACTTTTACCAAAAAGAGGGGGAAGCTCACCTTGTTAGCTTCCATTATTTCGCTCCGCTGAAACTCGGAGACAAAATGGGTCCAGAGGACACAAACCCAGAGTCCAACCGAGTCCGAACTCGGGTCCAGTTAACCAATACAAAACAGACCAGAGACACAACAGAACCGGAATCAAACGCAACGTTTTCTCTTTTCTGTTTCTTGCCTTGTTTACTCCAGCTTCCAGAGCGGATTTTTTCTTTGTGGGTTTTATTAGCAGCCGTTGTTTTACTGCCACCTGCAGGAAAAATTTGGACCAAAGTAGAAACTCCTTTTCTACTTTGGTCCAAATTTTTCCTGTGCACACACACACATCGTGTTGTATATATTGTGATATATATCGTTATCATGATATAAAAAAGTCCATATCGTGATATATGATTTTTTTCCCATATTGCCCAGCACTACTCCACTTTACAGACATTTTCCCAAGAAATAATTTAAAGCTTCACAGTCCATTTCACAGGGCCTTGCTTTTGACAGTGAAACCCAAAACTGCACATAACATAATCCACCTACAAACCCCTAAGTCTCATCCTAACTCTCAACCCACCTTCTAAGCACATAAAATGTCCCCACTCTTAAAATATCCGTAATTTCAAGGTCTAAAACTCACATTTGTGAGCAGAAAATACAAAAGAAAGCATGCACAGATGAGAGATAGGCGGACACATTAGAGCCTTATAAGGTCATGTTAGATTATTTTTATTCTGCTGGTGGCTGGACAAAAATATTGTGTGCTTAGAGTTAAGAAATATTTGGGTCAGCAAAATACATCAGAAATGTTTCTTCCAAGTGTTGTTTGTGGTTGATATGTGTGTGTTTGAACTTATAATTGGGGTTTGTCTTCAAAATTGTTTTAATGTTACAGTAACTGTCACATTTAACATTCAATTTAATATTATCGGAGATTCAAAGATTTCTAATGGGTAAACTCCACACTGGGTTTTGTGACTTCTTGAGCACTTTTAATGGAATAATTAATAACATGTCCTAACTTTCTCTTTTCCAAGCTATTACTGTGAGCAAGCAGACTTTATCTTACATCTTCCAGGTATTGTCCTAAAAATAACTATAACTTGTAGGTAAAGTGGTCATTTTATAATAATAATAAAAATAATAAACTTTATTTGTATAGCACCTTCCTACAATGCCTTGCATTGACCAAGGTGCTTAACAGGATAAAAAGATGAATAAACTGGAACAATAAATCAATGAAAATAGAATAAGAAACAACAGCAATAAAAGAAGGCAATGGAAATAAAAATGCTACATACTAAAATACCAAAAGTAATAAAAGTTACACACTGAAAGCTTTTTTGAACAAGTGGGTCTTCAGTCTGGTTTTGAACAGAGTCAGATCAGAGGTGGCACGCAGCTCAAGGGGGAGACTGTTCCAGGCTTTTGGGCCGGCAACAGAAAATGACCGGTCTCCCCATTGTTTGTACCTTGAGCGAGGCACCTCCAGCAGGTGTTGACTGGCAGATCGTAAAGCTCTGCCGGGCTGATGGACTTTCAAAAGTTCTGAGATGTAGAGAGGTGCAAGTCCATTCAGAGCTTTGAAAACAAACAGCAGCAGCTTGAACTGTATCCTGAACTGAACCGGGAGCCAGTGTAAAGAGGACAGGACAGGAGTGATGTGTTCATATTTTCGTGTGTTGGTCAAAAAGCGCGCGGCAGAGTTCTGTACAAGCTGTAAACGGGAGATGGAGGATTGATTAATACCAACATACAAAGCATTACAATAATCAAGTCTGGAGGTCACAAAGGCATGGATGGCCTTCTCCAGATCACCACGGCTGAGAAATGACTTGACTTTAGAGAGCAGACGGAGCTGGAAAAAGCTGGTCTTGACAACAGAACTGATCTGTTTATCAAACTTTAAGTTGGAGTCAAGCTGCACTCCAAGATTTCTGACCACCGGGTTGAAGTGGGGGAGGGGAAAACCAACACTGGGACTGGGAAGGATGTTGCTGGTGTCATCAGGTGCACCAAATAAAATGCATTCAGTTTTATCTGTGTTTAGGTGGAGGAAGTTTTGAGAGAGCCAGTGCTTAATGTCATTTAAGCAGTTGACAAGAGTGTTTGAACTGAGTGAGGGGTTGGGAGTGACTGGCAGATAGATTTGTAAATCGTCTGCATAAAAGACAGATTATGACGTGCAATGATTGATCCTAATGGCAGCATGTAAAGAGAAAAGAGGACTGGCCCCAGAATGGATCCCTGTGGTACGCCAGAGGTCAGAGGGGTTGATGAAGAGGACAGATCACCTATCAAGACAGAAAAGGTTCTCCCAGTCAGGTAAGATTTAAACCACTCAAGCACAGCTCCCTGGAGGCCAACCAGCTGAGACAAGCGGTTGATTAGTACCTGATGGTCGACAGTGTCAAAAGCTGCTGAGAGGTCTAACATCACCAGTAGAGCAGGGTTTTTTGCATCCAGAGACAGAAGAATGTCATTCTGCACTTTGAGCAGTGCAGATTCAGTACTGTGACGAGCTCGAAAACCTGACTGAAATTTTTCAAACAGGTTGTTGAGCTCTAGAAAAGATTGAAGTTGAATAAAAACAATCTTTTCTAGGACCTTTGATAGAAATGACAGATGGGAAACTGGTCTGAAATTAGAGAGAGCTGTAGGATCTAGGCCTGGTTTTTTGAGAAGAGGCCTGACCACAGCGTGTTTGAAAGCAGATGGCACAAAGCTTGAATTTAGGCCCTGTTTACACGGACACTGTGTGGGGGAAACGGATGTTTTGGGTATGTTAATTAGGTGAAAAGTTTTGCGTTGACACGGTCGAATTCTGTGGATACGACTCTCTCCCCCTCCACCCCCCGTCCTCATGATTTCACTGTAGTTACCATGCTGGGCCATTAGATGGCGCTGTGATTTTTGGAACCTTCACTACTGCGCATGCGTGCTGCCTGAGGTAAACAGCAGCCGAGGCAGCCTGCCTCGTCTGTTTTCCTCTCTGGCTAAAATCAGCTAACTACAAGTTGTTGTCAACAAGTTAACAACAAGTTAAAGCTGGAATTTGGATAAGAGTCAACAGATTTGACACCAAGTGGGACCGCTTCATCTAACAAGCTGCACACCAGACGCTGAGTGGACTGTGGACCAGAACCGGACTTTACTCCGTGATAAACAGCTGACTTACAGCAGGTAAATCAACGTTCTTAATATAATGTTTGCTTGTGTTTACTTTGATCACACAACAACTGAGTTTTTTTTTTTAATTTATTTATTTCTGCCAGGTGGAGAAGCTGTCGTTCCAACAGGCTGATGGTTCGGAGGTTCTGATGGGTCCAGATGAACACACAGCAAGAGTCCAGTTCATTAACGTAGTTACAGTTCGGTTCACGTGTTTTAATAGTGTGTTCAGTTTAATTCTCAGTGTTTGTGTTGTAAACTTTGTGGTGCTGAATAAATAAATAAATAAAAAATAAACCTGGTGTCTTCATTTTCACAGCACGTTACGCACTGTTTAAAAAATGTAACGAGTCCAGATAGATACTGTAGTTCAGATAAATTTACATCTCCCACGCCAACATAAATACTGTTTATTATTGTTAAACTGTTATATTTTGCAGCGTGACACGTGAAATGTCAGACTGTCCGCGCATGCGGGCTGCGCGCATGTGGTTGACACAAAAGCTCCACGGGAGATGTTTACATTATCAGCGGGGGGTCAGCGAAAAACTTCCACCTTGAGAGCAGGGTCAGAAAAGTATCGGAGTCAAAGAGGGGGGCCAGCAGCGTCGTGTAGGCGATAAGCAAAGTCGCAAAGAGAAAGTAGCGGTTACACTCAAAATACGCGCCGTGTAAACTGGCCCATAGATTTATTATGGCATTAAGTGCTATGTGTTGTATGTTCCCATACTCCCATACTACTGTCCTTGGGTGTCCTGAAAGGCGCTTTTAAATAAAATGAAAAAAATGATTATTATTATTATTATTAATGATGAAATTGTCTTTCTGCATTTAACCCATCGCACCTGGGATACACCCAGGTGGAGTGGTGGGCAGCTATGTAAGCGCCCGGGGAGCAATTCGAGATTGGGTGTCCTGCTCAGAGACACCATAAGATGTGCAATGACCAGGGATCAAACCCTGGACCTTCGGGTCCCAAGTCAGCTGCCATACACCACATCGTCCCCTTTACACATAAACAACGGCAAAATTGTGCTAAACACTTTGAATAACATACTTTTAAGCTCTGATAAAATATATAATTTGCATGTGTAATTTTTTCTTCATATTAAAAAAAAATAAATCCTGACATCTGCGTGTGAGTGGAGCCCCCTAGTGGTCGGCAACAGTATGAATGTTTGGGGTGTGCGCCCACAGATGTATTTGTGTGCATGTTGCCTTGCCAGCTTGGGCAGGAGCAATAAACAGGAAACGGGGGGTGGAAGGGACAAACTACCTACGACCACTCGTCTTTTGCTTTACTGTGCGGCGCTGGGAGATGATCAACTAGTTTCACTCTGAAAGAAAGTCAAGCCCAAATAAGCAACTTCACGTTCAAAAGAAGCCCCCAAAAAATGCAACCCACGACTCACGAGATTTGCAAGCGACTTAAAAAAATAAAACAGGCCCAAAGTCGCTTAACATAAGCGGACTTGGCAACCATGGTCCCATAAGTAACCTTCAATGTTGTGTTTCAAGCCATCCACCTGTTAGAATCTCAAACTTTTAACATGAGCAAAACACCACACCCATCCAAAACAATCAATCATCATGAACAACAATCAAAATGTTTTAGGCCAGATGGTCAATTTGCTACTCTCAGGAACAGCCTGAGGACAACCAAGCAACAAACAGCCATCAGGGCACTAATGACCAATTGTTAGGCTATGTTCCTCCTTTATCATGTGAACAGCTAGTCCTGGATGTCAACAACTACTGTAACCGGTTGATCCACTATGAGAAGATGCTATTTAAAATATTGAGTTTATTGCAGACTCTCAGATTGACGAAACCTTCTGAATAAAACAAAACTTTTCAACAAGAAGAATCTGTCCAGAGGACCTGACTTTGCTTTGTTAGATTTTTCTACCTGGATTATTGAGCATGCATCAGGATACCTGTTGAAGATTGCTCTTTAAATGACCTCAGAGTTTGTTCTGAATGGACTGATGGGCTAACTAACAGCTAGCAGAAATTTGATTGAAGTGGATTGGTGCCACTCTGGTCACAATTTATGGATGTGACCAGAGTGGCCCATCTGTGAGTCAGATTAACAAAGACCTTAACGAACCTCTATTGTGAGGAGGAGTGATAGGCATCTGCATATGTATCTATTAATTCAGCTTTAGAACTCGAACCCCACACTCTCTTTTCTAACCCTTTTCTCCTCGGATGAGAAGCGAAACATCTTCTGTTGTAAAATAAAGTCGAGTTGTTCCTGTCTTGAACTTTTTCGAATTCAGAAAACAACGTAAATAATGTCAAATGTAACAGGAATATGAATGCTTCAGTCTTTTGAATACTATATTACAAATTTCACCAACATCAGTTTTGCATTTCGATAGTTTTGGCAGAAATAATAAAATTTCTGCCACAACCTGCAAGCTAGCTAGATGCTGCTACTGCCATTGGTACCTGCAAATAACCAAAAAAAAAATCTATGGAAATAACTTCAACTGCTAAAACTAATTTAAATGTTTAAAAGTGTTATTTTTTTCCCCTCAGTTGACTAAATACAGTATACTATTGCAGTTTTGGAATTTAGTTATTTTGGCAGAATCATCATGATGTTCTTGCTAGCCGCTGCTACCGCTAGTTGCACGTACAAATACCCAAACCAAGGGAAATAAAAGCAAAAGTATGGCAATAATGCTTACAGTTTTTTCATTATGAAATTTTACTAATTATTCTAACACCAGTTTTGCATTTCTCAGTTATTTTGGCAAAAACATTTTGAGATATTCCCACCACAACCTATTAGCTAGCTGCTGCTACCGCTATTTGCACTTGCAAATAAACGTGGAAATCCATTTAAATTATGGCAAAAGCAAATTTAACAAAAATATAAATGTTTAAATGTATTCTTTGCACAAGGATTTTTTTTTGTTGTTGTTGAGAATAAAGTTATTTTGGTCTTGAACTGATCACATTAGCTTGTCAGTCTGGTCAGAATTACATTAAAAACCCTCCAAATAGAGGCGATTCAATGCACAACAGATATTAATTGTTCAAAACCTTGACACAGAAACCCACTTCAAAACATTTGATCCATCCCTTTCAAGTCACATAAACTAATTTATCTGCAGATTTGAGTTTCTTTTTCTACTTTACTTATTACTGCATTTGAAAGTGATTCTGGAGTATTTATTCCAGGAAACTCCTCCGAGATTAGCTGATAATCTGTCACAGCTTTCACACTCGTCGGTTTTCACGCTTGTGTTTTGTCGTGTCGATCGCTCTTTTAGTCCCACTTAAGTGCAGATCACAGACTAGACAAACACACGTGTTGCCACAACATCTCCTTCAGATAGGGCCAATGGGCTTGGAGCGAGTCAACTTGAACTTGTGCAACAATCAACGTCACCTCATTGAATTTTACTCCTCAGCTGTACAGTTATTGCACAAACGTTTAACTATGTATCATTAGAAAAGAATAAACACATTTGAGCCAGTGAACATTTATTAAATCGTCAAATTTAAGTAGATTTTCAGGAATAAACTGATTTGACATGAACTGATTTTATTAAATAAAATGACTAAACTGCTCATGTGTGATGATTTACAGTATTTATTTATTTATCTATACAGTTACAGGAATTCGTTACAGCGTCTGGTTGAGGATAAAAAATTAGCTTGAGTTGTTGTTTTCTTTTATCATTTGGCTGTGGTGGACATCTTGAATTGAGTTGGCTCCCAAAGTTACTCAGTTTTAAATGTACATCCATATTTTTTTTATTGCATGCAAGTTTCATTAAAATCTGTCTGGTGGTTAATTTGATATTTTGCTAAGAGAAATATAAAGTGCACTCCCAACTAGTTGACAGCAAAGATTTAAAGATCTTAAGTGCTCAAAATACAGGTTGGGGATCACTCTTAGCTACCATGCCAACAATTACCTGCAAAACTGACTTTAATTAGAACCACTAAGCAAATTGGCTGTGGCGGCCATTTTGGATCCAAAGTTACATCTGCCCAGTGGATGAAGAGAAATTTTGCTGACATGGAACAAGACATTATTTTCCATCTTCGCCAATAATAACATGAAAAAAAAAAAAAGAATTCAAAGGAATAACCACTTTTCTTCTAAAATGTTCATCTATTTATTAAATTAAGTACTCATTTACTGTATATGATCCGATGATGGAACTATATATTTTTAAGTCGTATATTTCATATTATAAAACCTATATAGCAACTCAGTTGTTTTATTTATCGATAATTCTTAATTAAACGTGGTTCGATAAAAAACAGAACCACACTGGACTCCTTAAAACGATAATCACGACAAAAGTCCAATTTTTAATTAAAAACATCAAAGTGGTGACAAAAATCAATCCGCGAACTTTGAAGCATCAAAAAAGAGGCGAATTCCGCCTTAATGAGGCCAACTCCGCCAGAGTTTGATATAAAATAGTTCCTCCGGAGCCGAACTTGTCTAATAATATTAGTATAAATTGATGATGTAAGCGCTCATTGGAGCTGTTTTTTCTTCAGTGACAGAAAACTAGTTCCCTCGAGTCGGAACCATGGCGCGTCCTCCTCCGGCTCGAGCACTTACTTGTCTGTCTCCTGTGACATATTTCTCTGCTTCCTCTACGGTTCCTCCTTGTGGAACTGGACTTTCAAGTCGGAGCAGGTACCGGAGTGCGCGAGCTGCCAGAAGTGGGTCTACAGGTAAGTCGACTTTTTTCCTCCTCACCGCGCTTCTTTTTTTCCTCCCTGCCCCTCCTCCTCCTCCCTCCACCTGTAGCAGGTAAAAACCGCTTTGATCTCCGCCGCAGCCAATCGCCTTCCTCGTCCTGCATGCACGCGGGTCGGGGACAAACATCAACATATATCCGCGCGCTGTAATGTCCGCGTTTATAGCGCCCAGTTCAACTTTGTGCATGAATTCTTGCACAGCAAAGAGTGACGAGGTGAGCCGAGCGCTGATTGGTGGGTTGAGGTCTGAGCGGCTCTCTGATTGGCTGTCAGCTCAGGTGGAGGCCCACCTCACCTGCACAACAAATGACCGTCGAGGAACGCAGGAAAGAAAAAGAAAAAAAAAAAGGAGAATTTGGTCACATTTTATTGTAAGACCTGACAATCACGTTTTTGTCAATGTTTATGTGTGGATGTGTCTGTTAGCAAAATATCTCACGAACCACTGGACACATTTCATTGAGACTGGCAGGAAGTCATCACAACTTTTTTATTTATTTATTTAAATAAAAATAAAAAAATTCCCAGAGTTTTTCTTTTATTGTGGAAACTTAAAGAGAAACCTGTACAGTACTGTGATCGGTTCCGGAAGGAAAAACCCAAACAGAACGGGGTCATCTGGACAGAAAGAAAAGAGGGGGTCTCCGGGGTCAAAGGTCAATCCTCTGAGCAGCTTCAGCTCAAACAGCAGCATGCAGGTAGAAGGTCCAAAAGAGCATGTTATGCTATACTGTAAATAAATATGTTAAGGAAAGATATATTCTTACCCGAAATCTTGAAAAGATTCAAAAAAAGATACAAATTATCAGAAGTGTTGAGGGATGAGACATGTTATCCGTTGATATTGCAGTTTCTTCGACTTACTGGTTTATTTGGTAGGATTTAATTAATGATTGAAGTATTTTCTAGTTTTTTCTTTCTTTCTTTCTTTCTTTCTTTCTTTCTTTTTTATTTCTTTTTTTCTTTCTTTCTTTCTTTATTTGTTTGTTTGTCTTTTCACCCCCACCCCAATCCCACCACCACCATATTATTAGTCAGTATGAGTATGGTAGTTTCAGTAATCAGTAAAATCCTGATCCACACTCCTTACCAGTTGGTGGCGGTAATTAAGTTGTTTGCCAACCGCCATTAAACACCACAAGAAGAAGAAGGTCCAAAACCGGAAGTAACACATGCAGAGTGGCAGCTTTGGACCGGGCTTTTATTTCTGAAGTCATCACAACTCATCAACTTTTAGAGTCAACCTGATTCAAGATGGCCGCCACATCCAACTGTCCCATTAGAATCACAAAAATGGCTACAGCACCATCAGTTTCACAGATTTTGAGCTGAATGTTGGTGTGGTAGTAGTTGAGAGTCGTCCTAAACAAGTCATCTGTGCGCTAACAGATCGCACAAGCCTTGTTGAATATTTTTGGAGTCAGTTTTGTCTGTCTGTTAGCAAAATATCTCAGGAAATGCGGACGAATTGTAGTGAAACTCTCAGAAAACGATCAGTGGATGTATTTCTACAAATCCAAGATGGCTGCTGGAGCTAACTACCGTATTTTTCGGACTATAGGTCGCACCCGAGTATAGGTCGCATTGTCCAATTATTGCCAAAGAATTGGAAAAATCCATATATAGGTCGCATCTGAATATAGGTCGCACCTACGTCAAAATGTGGACCGTGTTTAGCTCTGCTGCAAATGTCTCTTCCACAGGAGCGCACAGCAAGGCTTTTAAGAAGATTAACACTTAAAAACAATTAATTGTTTGATAAAAATTATAGCAAATATGTGTCTGAGCTGAACTTTTCTTTAATAAATGAATAATTTTAGCAGGATAAACACCTAAAAATTTGTTAGCTGACATTATTGTAAGAGTGTGTCTCAGTTTAATTTTTGTTAATAAATGATTACAAATCAGCTTATTTGATAAAAAGCCATATATAGGTCGCACCTGAATATAGGTCGCAGGGCATGAAAAGATGATAAAAAGCCGCAACCTATAGTCCGGAAAATACGGTAATTGTGGAGAACACGGAAAAGCTATAAATCTGTCCGTTTCACAAATACCAAGCTA
This sequence comes from Garcialebias charrua, assembly GCA_038048925.1. Classification (NCBI taxonomy): domain Eukaryota; kingdom Metazoa; phylum Chordata; class Actinopteri; order Cyprinodontiformes; family Rivulidae; genus Garcialebias; species Garcialebias charrua. The sequence continues at coordinate 29,652 of JBBPBX010030089.1, forward strand.
AAATTTGGTGTGGTAGTAGCTGAGAGTCGTTCTCAACATTAAATCATTTTAGTCTAAAACTCTGGCATGAAGGCCAGCGGACAATATGCATTACATCCAGGAATGTTAGAATTTTTTAATTTTAAAGTTTTTTAATAAACAAACAAACAAACAAACAAAAATAAAACTTCTGAATGAAACTGAGTGCTCTAAAAATTTCTTTCATTCACATCCTTGGATTTAACCTTTTGACCCTGTGATTTTAATAACAGGTGTGTGTGTGTGTGTGTGTGTGTGTGTGTGGTAATTTCAGAGGCCGGGAGGTGCCCTGTCATTAGCTGACACAAAGCCATTGTCCCCTTAATGAAGCTATTGTATGAGGAGATCCCAGTGTTTGGGATTACCCTGACTGAGCAAACATGTGTGTATGTGTGCATGTGTGCGTGCATGTGTGTGTGTCATTACTGATGTTTAATGGGTAATTTCATCCGTTTAGAAGTTTTTAAAGACAACTTTTGGGTTGGAGTCAAACCGAGGTCCAATTGCAGCTGACTGATCTAAATTTGGAGGATTTCATTTATAAAGCAAAAAAATAAAAATATATTTCTGATCATAGGGAACTCAGTCAGTTAAGCAACTCATTAAAATAAGAACATAAAACTTTCAGCCTTAACATTCTTTGAAGGAATTCATACCAGAATTTTAGGCTAAAATGATTTTCTGATCATAGGGAACTCAGTCAGTTAAGCAACTCATTAAAATAAGAACATAAAACTTTCAGCCTTAACATTCTTTGAAGGAATTCATACCAGAATTTTAGGCTAAAATGATTGTATATTAGGAAATGTCACCAAACTTTAAAAATAACTCCATCTTATCGACTTCACAATATGTCGCCCTCAGAGTATGTGTTGTGAATGACCCTCATCTACCACCACACCAAATTGTAGGTCGATATCTGCAACACTGACTGAGTTATAGCCCTTTTTGTACAAAGTATTGGTTAATATAATATAACTGTGGCAGCCATCTTGAATTGGACTGACTGCTGGGTTATAAACATATCTTCAATAATTTCCTCCTGAGAGTTTTATTAAAACTTCTCAAGTGGATCATGAGATATTTTGCTAACAGACAAACAAGGTAGACTTCAACAGTTCATGCCAAAGTTTTAAGCAAATATTTTTGTTTAAGGAGTACAGTTTAAAAAATGAGTTGTGAATGACTCTCAGCTACTACCACACAAAACTTTAGCTCATTATTGCTAAAATTTACTGAACTGTATCCATTTTTGTGTTCACTGAGTTCATTTGACTGTGGTAGCCATCTTAATAGAGATTTACTCCAAACATTTACTAGTTGTAGAGGTACGTCTAGTGATTCATTTACGAAAACTTCATTAAAATCTATCCAGTGGTTCATGAGATATTTTGCTAACAGACAAAACAAACACGCATACAGAAAGGTAACTACATGATTTCCCTGTTTATCATAATGACGGATGACAACAATAAAAACAAAAATGATTTTTTTTAGACTAATAAGAATCTCGGAACTTGTTTGTTTTTACCTAAATGAGTATTTTAGTTATTTAAAAGTTCAGTGAAAGGTTATGAGCAGTAAATATCTTACCTGTTGTAGACAGATCTTTGGGTCACTGTTAGAAAAATTATTTAATAATGGACGGAGTCGCTGGAATCCATTTTAAGGATTTACTTCAATCTTGAAGCATGTAGGCAAAGTCACACGACAATAAAAGGCCTTTGTGGACTTTGTCAGTAGAGGCAGTCTCTCCACACTTTAATTTGTAGGCTAAAACTTTTTGCTCATGCAGCATCTTGTACAGTTGACTTATTTCTGTGCACTTGGTTGGTCAGCATCCCCATCTGCTCCTTCCCAATACTATTCAGCAAAAACAGGAACTTCTAGTATCTCTGCAGACAGTTAATCTCACCCTGTGGACTTCAAGTCTCCCGCTCTGTTTTCTGTGTCACAAGGTTGACAAACAGATAAGTGTTCACAACACTGCATAATTTTTATAACAATGATTTTGAATGGTGTTGAAAGGGATCTCTGGCTAGTTGGAACCTACACCTTATCCGATAAATGATTAGACCTACCTCAACTATAAAGACAAGACTGTTAAAAAAAATACTTTAGGCTGTCTAGTTTTTATGATTTCCATTTTTTTTGGACACATGGACATTGCCATATATATATATATACAGGGGGTCCCCGACTTACGAGCGAGTTCCGTTACTACGACTATCTCGTAAGACGAAAATTCGTATGTCGGAACACGAAACACGCGTCGCTCGTAAGTCCGGATTTTCGGTCGTAAGTCGGAAAATTTATGCTAGCGCTACGACGAACACTCGTTTTTCAACACAAACCTACATACTAGTTCATAAAAATGCTCATAAAAAACACATACCAGTGCTGTATTTTCTGTATGTTCTGTACAACTTTACTGTTCGTTAGTCAGCTCGTAAGTCCGGAACCTCGTATGTCGATGTGCTCGTAAGTCGGAGACCACCTGT
>JBBPBX010030090.1:0-21578 GCA_038048925.1 Garcialebias charrua
TTTAAACTTTTATAATAAGCCTGTTAATTTAAATTAATAACCATAATCAGATCAAAATTAAGTTTAGGCATTTTAGGATAACAAGTCTTAGAAAAATTTAGCAGAAATTTATTTTTAGACTTGCCAGTAATTTCTGTCTTTTAAAAGTTTAACTAAATTGATAAAACTTTGACACTTATAAAGGATAAAAATATATATATATTCTTGTCAAATAGATTTTTGACTAGATTGTAAGTTGAAACGCTCAGTTTAAATTCATCATTTTTAAACGATTTTTGCATACATTGAAAATGTTTTATCAATTTTAAAGAGCTGTTACGCAGTTAAGTAGATTATAAGTGCTGTTTCCTTTTAAGAGTTATATAATGTGACTGTAATGATTAATAATAAAAATGCTTTATTAGAAGTAACTTTTCAGCAAGTAGGTTTAATACGCACAAGAATCCAGCCAACTCGCCAGGAGTGAAAGACACATTTCACTGTTAAAACCTAATTTTGGTGTTGTTTTCGCATAAATTATGACCATTAGAGGCAAAAAGAGGTCTGGTATATTTGAACGGTAATTAGAATAACATCTCATTTGACCGTACAATGCATAGGCTTTGACAGCAGTAAGAGTTGTTTTCATTCAAACAGATTGGGGCTATGTATACAGTAATAATAATATGGAAAATTAAAACGGAGCCCATGCTTTAACTTTTGATAAGTAAACCACTGAAAAGTGGTAAAATTTCTAGTTTCAGGTTAAATTGACAATTTTACTCATACGTAAATTAATGATTTTAGATCTATTATGCAGATCAGATTAAAAGGATGCCTCTGTTGAAAATTCACTTTTATGTAAATGTACATTTAAAATTCCATTGTGCAAACCAGACTTGCAGAGGTGGCTCTATTCAAGGTAATTGCTTTTAGAATTAACATGATTACTTTGAACCTGGTTTGTTAAGGATTTTTACATTTTTCTATTTTCTCATTTTTTATTTTTTTTAGAAGCAGCCTCGCATGCTTGTGGAGCGGAAACCGTAAGTCTGAAAGACCTCACGACACTTGCAGAAACACATAGGTAGTAGTACATACAGTACATTAAGATAGGACCATGTCAAACACACATGCAGCGTCTGAATTTTTGGATCACAAACTACTGTGGTTATTTGTTGGATCGGATCAGATTCAATATTTGGGGCATGTCCGGAACTGGCTCACTGACTTCACCGAGAACACCAAGGCTGGACTACCAGGCTACCCTGCTCAATATAAACATTAGAGGGGCTTAAAAAACAATGGCACTGACGAGGGCGCTGGACTTTTCTCTGAACAAAAGACACCACAAAGACTTTCACAAAGAACTGTCAGAACACGGTCATCAAACACAAATGACCAGTATATGCGGTCCGGGTGTGATGGGTCGATGGTGACAAAGATCTCACCCAGGAGCAAAGATCTCGCCCAGAAACAAAGATCTCACTGGATGCTCTGACAAGAGTGGTCTGAGCACATTCTCCAACAAGAAAATGAGAACAGGTCCTGAAGTCACCCACGCCAACTGTCCAGCTGAAGGTCATGCCCCCCGTATGGATCTGTGAAGATCTGTCAATGCCCTGGTATAGTGTTTCACAACTGCAGTCTGCTATGATTAATTTTATTTAATGTAACACATTCTCATGATATGGCCTGCTAGACAAGCAAGGCCACAGAATTTGTAGTTTATATTATGTGGGTCTGACGACTTATTTTTCCACTTCCAGTAAACTTCGTGATGGTACAGAGATAATGATCCCAGCTCATAACCCTGAAACAAGTTAATGTTTATATTTTCTTTTACAGATTAAAATTGTGTCTCCACAAACATTCATGCAAAAGTTTTGTGGAGCTGAAGGAAGGATAGCAATTGTCCTTGAACTGACTGAGTGCGTTTTGGTGGGTCTGGTTTGCCACAAGGAAGTTATTGTTAAAACAATTTTTATAGCTTTATGCTTTAAATCTTAGATTGTTATTTATACCATACCACTTTATTTATAGAGCACTTTGGCGGACGCGGGCCAACCAAGGTGCTGTACGATAGAAACAAGCCAAGCAGACAGGAAAACAAAACAAAACAAAAAGGGGAAGAGAAAGTGTTCCTAGAAATAACTAATAATAATAAAGAATATATCACTAATAACATTAATGAAGGCTCATAAAAGGAAACAGCTCATTCATTGATTAGATGATCAGTTATACAAAAAATAACTTTTTAGATTTTTATATTCGAAAGCATAGCCATTTAAAGGATAATTTAAGAAGCACGTTGTACTGTAGGATAAATCAGATAAACCTACAAACCACATTGCTTTTATATATGTTGTTTAATAAACAGGTATGTATATGTCATTTGATAAGAAGGTATTTTTAACAGATCCAAAGAGAAAAGATGGGGGACACCCTGGATTTTTGGATCTATTCATGAGGTTGATTTGAAAGGTTGATTTTGAAATGTGGTGGTTCTATATTTTTAAAACACGACTGACTCTGACTATAGACTGGACTTATTTTGAGAACATGAACCACATATGTCTGTCTATACAGCTGTATGTCTGTCTATATGTATATGTGTATGTGTGTCTATATGTATGTATGTCTGTCTATATGTATATGTGTATGTGTGTCTATATGTATGTATGTCTGTCTGTACGTATATGTCTGTCTATGTCTGTATGTATGTTTAGACTTTTTCTACAGACTATGAAAAAGGTAAAGTATTTTAGGTGAGTATAAAACGTCTCCGTCTCCTGCTACTCATTTTGATGATCATGCTAATTCAGAATAACTTACTAATTAAAATAACCTCAAATCAGAGTGAGTGATTACTCATTTTCACTGAAGAATGAAATCATTTGTTGTTGTGTTGTTTTTGCCATTAAATACAAATGTTTTAGATAGTAAGAATGGAATTTTATTTTATGTTTAAAGAAACAATTATTATTATAGCCGATTACAGAATTTAGTTTAAGTTAAGTTAAGGAGTTACCCACAGTAACTAACTAAAAGTTTATTTTATTTTTGTGCCCATAAAGGGCTATTTTGTTGTGTGTTTGAGAATTATTTCCCACATCTTTGAAAGTGTATGAGTTCTATTTAATTGTTTAAGACAAATTAGATTGGTTCTTTTTTGGTTAAAACAAATTAGATTGGTTTTTTGGTTAAAACAAATTAGATTGGTTCTTTGGTTAAGACAAATTAGATTGGTTCTTTTTATTTTAAAACAAATTAAATAGCTTATTTCTTTTATTTGTTTAACACAAATAGATTAGTTCTTTTTATATATATATATGTTTCTTCTCAAAAGTTCTATTTCTTTGGAAAAAGCTTAGTTTTTGTGGTTAAATAGACTAATCCCTGCTAAATATATTATTCCTTTTAAAACTTTTGACATAAGCCATAAAGTGAGACCATACTCATTGCAAAATTCTCCTCAAAATCAAAATCTTTATTTCTCACAAATATTGAATTAAGTCATGCAATAGGACAATCATCACCACAGAGTTATCCAAAACTTTATATCTCTCAAACCATCCTAAAAATGTGATCCTGAATTTGTCAGGGCGTTACTGTGGAGGCACGGGACGGTGGTGTGAGTTTTTGCCCCTAATTAGAAATTCGGCCTCAGGGGATGTTTTTCCGCACCGCTCACCTGATTGATAATGATCAGTTTATATATGATAAAGAGGATGAAATGATGGAGATGTTCAATATTTATCATCTAAAACTAATTACTCTGACCCAATAATTATAACCCAGCTCACTTATATCAAATATTCTCTGTTCCCTTTTAACACTTATATTTGATATTACAAACATGTTGTTTGCTTTTCTCTGATACAGAAAAGACAGTCTTCTAGCCTTGACAATGTCTGGATAAGATGTTCTTGTAGGATCAGAAACACGACTTGTTTGTTTTATCTGTAAGACGTCAGAGCTTGTCAAACTCCACCTGCTTCTTGTTTAAATAGCTTGTCATGTCCAGTACAATTTGGAATTGTGCAGGACAATGTATTTGAGACCAAAACTAAGTTTCAAAAGACATTAAAAGCCATTCCCCTTTGCAAAGTTGTTTGTCTGATTTAACACTGTTCTCTTGTTTATACTTGTGTGGTTTTTATTAAGGTAACAGGGGTTTAAAATCCCCATCAGCCGCCACAGGTGTGCAGTGTACATTGGGGTACAATATGTTTTGAAGAGTGCAGTTTTTACAGACACTGAGCACATAGAGAACCTCCGAAGAAGCACATGTAAGACTTAGTAAGACTTAGCTTGTACATATTGCATACAACGCTGCCTGTAAATGTCCCTGTCATCAGACAGGTCAGCGGTTATGTAATGTCCCAAGTATTTCACCTCCTCACTGACATGGAGGATGTTGCCAGACAGAGTGAAGTCAGGGAAAGATAATTTAGTGTCCTCTTTGCTCCTGATAATCATGACGATACTTTTTATTGCATTATATTTGATGTCAAAGTCCAGTCCATACTGCGAGCAAACTCTTAACAGTTGCTGCAGACCAGCACTATATGGACAAAATATAACAAGATCATCAGCATACATCAAGTGGTTGATGGTTCTATTACCAACCCAACAGCCAGTCCTACATTGATTCAGCAGTTTAGATAAATCATCCATATACCGTAAAAACCGGTCTATAATACGCAGTATTTTTGCTCATTTGAATGTCCAGCGTATTAAACACCGAAGAGTATTATTTATGGATTTTTTCCCATATTTTTAGACTCATTTTTCGCTCTGATTCTTCGTTTTTCATTTTTGGCGAAAATGGTGCAGTACCAGTTTCGGCCGCTATACGGGCGCTGTAGGCAGCAGCCAGCAGAGGACTCAGAGAGTGAAGAGGAAGAGGGGCCACTTCCAGAAGTTTCTACTTGCATGTGTCCGAAAAAAGACTCCTTTGGTCGGACTGATGTCTCTGTCGCTGCCCGCTCCCTGCTGTGGATGTAGCTGTTTTTGTTTGCAAGATACCACTCATAAACCACACCGCGGATTTTTAAATCCAGCTGATTTCACATTTGGTTCAGCTCAGGAGCCCGTCTGCTATAGTGAGGTAAGAAATATATTTTTAAGCGTTTATTTAGCTAAATTTAAAAGAAGAAAGTGTCCGGTTTGACCCGCCTGGCGCCTGCATAAAAGTCAGCGAACTTTTTTTTAAAAATCCAGCTGATTTGAACATTTCGTTAAACTCAGGAGTACGTCTACTATTAAGTCAGCTAAGAAATATATTTTTTAAGCGTTTATTTAGCTAAATTTAAAGAAAGAAAGCGTCCGGTTTGACCCGCCTGGCGCCTGCCTAAAATTCAGCGAACTTTTTTTTTAAATCCAGCTGATTTGAACATTTCGTTAAGCTCAGAAGCACGTCTGCTATGAAGTCAGCTAAGAAATATATTTTTTCTCGCAAAGAAATAATTGTTTTACCGTGTTTCCTTGTGAAGATCTTCGTACTCGCTTGCTTCTGTCGCCGCCATCTTGATTAGGGCAAATGAGGCGCTGACGCGTCGCGTGGTGATGACGCGTATTAAACACCGGGGCGTATTGTGTACGTTTTTTTCTTGTTTATTGTTAATAATTGGACAAAGCATATTAAACACCGGAGCGTATTTTCCTCCGGTGAATACGGTACACGTTAAAAAAGCAAGGAGACAAAATGCTGCCTTGTCGCACACCATTACTCGCATAAAAAGACGATGAAACAGATTTTCCCCATTTTACACACATAGACTGGTGAGCATACCAATACACTAAGATTCTTAAAAGATATTTTGGTACTCCTCTTTCATGCAATTTATGAAACAATTTCCCATGGTTTACATAATCAAACGCTTTTGAAGCATCTATAAAACACGTAAAAATTGTGGTATTATGCCTATTGTATAGATCCAAGATCTCCTTGAGAGCAAAAATGCACATATCAGTGCCAAGGTTTGGTTTGAAGCCAAACTGATTATCGGATGTCAGGAGAAACTTCTCCATTCTGTTTAACATAGCTCTCTCCAAGACCTTTGATAAAATACTGGCTAGAGCTATAGGTCGATAGTTGTCTTTGCTATTTATCTTACCAGCCTTATTCTTAACAATAGGCACTAAAATCACAGACAGTATAGAATCTGGTAAAATGCCATGAATTAAAAACCCAGTAAAACAAATGGCAAGCAAGGGAAAAAGTTTCCTGCTTGCAAATTTTAAATGCTCTGCGGATATCTTATCCGCGCCACATGCCTTATTATTTTTCAGCTTCATAACAATATCCACAACTTCTTGTGCAGAAATAGTAACATCTTCATGTTTGTCTATGTCGTTCATCACAAAGGGATTACTTTTATTACGGTTAAACAGTTCATGATAGTGTTCCTTCCATAATTGCATAATTTCATCTGGTCCATTTGCACCATCAATGTTTGTTGGCAAGGAGGTTTTTACATTATTGACTCTTTTAATTTCTTTCCAGAATTCTGTAGGACTGTTATGTTGTAATTTCATTGCAAGTGACTCAGATTTAAGTGCGTTTTCATTCCTCTTAATAAATCGTAAAACATATTTAAAATTAGCATTTGTCCTCTTCTTAAAGTCAAATACTGGACCATGTGTAGGTTTGCCTGATTCAGCCCACAGTTTAAAAGCCCTTCTGGCTTCAGCATGAAGTTCTTTTGCATATTCATTCCACCCTGGCTTGGCTTGATGCTTTTTAGTTTTGTGCAAAGATCTACTTGAGATAAGAAGTGATTTTAACACTTCCTCATATAGTGAGCACAACTCTGTGCCATGTTGCGTATTTTTGCAGTTCATGTCCGAACATCTCACTGCACTTTTTGGCAAAACAATATTATTCAACAAGGTTTCAGACTGGGTGCAGTATAGATTCAGCTCCTGCTCATTCAGATTGTCCCAATTTATTTTTCCTTCTCGCCTGTCATTGTTCTCAGGCAAAAGGGCTGGTATATTGCCCATATCGATAGACAAGGAGACAGAGATATTTAAAATATCACCCAAATGGGTTGCTTTTATTTATTTTTATACAACCGTATTGTTTACTTGGCATATTTTCAAAATAAACATTTTGTAAGTCTTTATTTTGTCTTTTTTTTGTACCGAAAATTAACCGAACCGAAATGTGATTTTAGTGTACTGTTGCACCCCTAGAAGATGGTGATTGTGAGGGTAAAATTGTGTGTGTGTGTGTGTGTGTATGTGTTTGTTTGTTTTTGTGTGTGTTGAAGTAACATTGTCTTTACTGTACATGTGTTTCAGTGGTTCCTGCCTCTGTTTAGAGTTGATTAAGAAGAAGAATCTCCTCAAGACTGAAGGCCTGATGTGGACCAACAGGACCCAGAGCCTCTTATCATAAAGTGGAAGAAAAGACCCTTAGACCAGTCTGGTGGGTGACCAACTTAATATGGAGGAGACCGATATCAGATTTTAAGTCACTTCAGTTTCTTTAAAAAGTGAGGAGGATAAAAAAAAAAAACTTACCAGGAACCCAGGTTTAAAGACTCACAAACATAGTTCCAGCTCTTCAAAGACTGAAGTTCGCGAGGACGATGAAGAGGATGGTGAAATGACCAATCCTGACTCTCCGCTAAAGAACTCATCAGACTCTGAATCAGAACGTGAAGACAGTATGAAAGACTTGAGGGAGAGCAGGGCTCCTGAATCAGAAGTAAAAACTGTCAACAAATCTTTGAGTTGCTCGGAGTGTGGTAAGCAGTATGTCAGTAATCGGACTCTTCAAAGACACATGACAAGTCATTCAGGAGTGAAGTCTTCAAGCTGTCTGCTTAATAAGAAATGTGTTGAAGAGAAGACAAATGTAGAGTCATGCAAGAAAGTCCAGACAAGGCCAAAATTAATGAGCTGTGATGACTGTGGTAAAAGATTTACTTTCAAATCAAATTTAAACAGACACATGACAGTCCACACAGGAGACAAGCCATTTCCTTGTGATCTTTGTGGACATAGATTTAGTCAGAAGGCATATTTGAACAAACACATGAAGTCCACACAGGAGACAAGCCATTTCCTTGTGAACTTTGTGGACAAAGATTTAGTCAGAAGGCAAATTTAAACTCACACATGAGAGTCCACACAGGAGACAAGCCGTTTCCTTGTGAACTTTGTGGACAAAGATTTAGTCAGAAGGCAAGTTTAAACTCACACATGAGAGTCCACACAGGAGACAAGCCATTTCCTTGTGAACTTTGTGGACAAAGATTTAGTCATAAGGCAAATTTAAACAAACACATGAGAGTCCACACAGGAGACAAGCCGTTTCCTTGTGATCTTTGTGGACATAGATTTAGTCACAAGGGAGATTTAAACAAGCACATGCGAGTCCACACAGGAGACAAGCCATTTCCTTGTGAACTTTGTGGACAAAGATTTAGTCGTAAGGCAAATTTAAACAAACACATGAGAGTCCACACAGGAGACGAGCCATTTCCTTGTGAACTTTGTGGACAAAGATTTAGTCATAATACAAGTTTAAACAGACACATGAGAGTCCACACAGGAGACAAGCCATTTCCTTGTGATCTTTGTGGACATAGATTTAGTCAGAAGGCAAGTTTAAACAGACACATGAGAGTCCACACAGGAGACAAGCCATTTCCTTGTGAACTTTGTGGACAAAGATTTAGTCATAAGGCAAATTTAAACAAACACATGAGAGTCTATACAGAAGTGGAAACTTTCTACCAGAAAATATTAAAATAATTATTATAGGCCATGAGATGCAACTGGTGTTTTAACACCCAAATAAAATTAATTTTGATTCTGTAAAATATTTTCTGTAACAATTTTTGAACAAGTTCCTAATCTATGATTTGCTCCTAATTTCTCAAGAATACTTTAAAAACAAACTAAGTAAACCTTAGATCATAATTTGGACTATAGATGTTCTAAAATACTTGTTCAGTGGTTGTGCAATATGTAGAGAGAACCAACCAACCAATCAAATTGTTTTTTCAAACAGTCATACCCCATGAAATGTTGTTCATGTAATTCCTGAGAGAATTGTTACTTAATCAGTTAGTTACTTGGTTAATTAACAGATTTCTCATGCAGATGAACTAATTGTGTTTTAATTAAGGATGGGGCTGATCCAGTATCAGTATTGGCCTCCTGTACCAGCATAATTTACCTATCGGATTTTTCCGATACAATCTGCAGAGATGAGAGAGACCTCTAGGGGCGATTATGGAGTAGGAAGCAGTACCTTCGTGCTCCCGTTGTTATGTACCTTTTGATGCCTACCAAGCTGATTTAACCACTGAACTTTTGGTGAATACTTAGAATCCGTCATTTTTCTGAGTAATAATGCCACCCAAAGCTTCTAAAATGAGCGAAAGAGCTGAACCTGAGGTCGCCATTACTAAAACTGATATGGTAGCTGCGTTAGCCGATCTCAAGCTAGCTCTGTTTTCCGAACTGAAAAAGGACTTCAAAGAAGTAAACGAGAAGCTGGATGGGCTCCAGAAGACTGTTGGGGATCACGGTAAACGTCTGACTTCACTTGAGGACAATGCAGAGGCAATTTATCAGCAGATGGAAGAAGTTGAGCGGTGTTGTGAGGGGCTGAAGTCCGATAATGCTGAACTGAATGCTAAGCTAACTGAGCTAGAGGGGAGAAGCAGGAGGAGTAACATCCGTATTATCGGCCTACCCGAGGACATAGAAGGATCACAACCAAGCAAGTTCTTCTCACAGTTTTTATGGAATGCTTTTGGACATGACATTTTCCCCTCTGCACCAGAGTTGGACTACCCACTGTAGCCTGATCCCCAAACCAGGCCCCAGAGATAGACCTTGGCCTGTAATAATTTGCTTCCATCATTACCAACACAAGGAGCTGGTGACTCGTGAAGCTCGGAAAAGAGGGATTTTGAAGTATGAGAGCTATTCCTTCAGGATTTACGACGACTACACTCCAGAAGTGGCTAAACAAAGGAAGGAATACAGGTCGGTAATGTCCGCCTTATATAAAATGGGTCTGAAACCTGCACTGATGTACCCTGCAAGACTTCGAATCATTAACACAGATGGTACCCTTATAATGCTCGGTTCAGTGGCTGATGCTGAAAAATTTATTCAGACTTTTAAGACTTCTTCTTGACAGATTACTGTGGAGGTGCAGATCATGCACAAACGTTTCATTAATGAAACCGCTACGTTAAGTATTTCATTTCTACTTCAGTAAAGGACGTTACTGAGTGCTGAAGTGTTCAGTGGTTGTTCTAACTTTAATTTTGACAAAACTTTATTACAGCTTGGTTGATTTATACGTTTAATATAACCTGTTAGACGGGGCGAGGGATTTTTCTTTATTATTATATCATTTTAGGTAGTATTGAAATGGAGGTGTTTCAGTTAGGGAAGTTAGGTGTGCTGTTTGTTCTAGCAGCTATTTTCACCGACACCTGGGGATTGTGGGGAGGGTGGGTTTTTACTGTTTGTGTTAAGACAATGTATTTCTTTTTGCTCGGCCAGAATACAGTATATGCCTTTATGTTGCTTGTCACTTTGATATCTCTAATTGGTTTTATTTTTTACTTTTTATTATTATTATCATTATTATGTTTTTTTTCTCTTTCCTTCCTCTTAGAGCAATATGACTGGCAAATTTAAGATTATCACGTAGAATGTTAAAGGGGACCAAATGTAGGATATATAATTTTTTGTGGTTTATCTGTGGGCTATCCAGACCATTTTCAGTCAATTTTATACACAAAATAATGCTTAGATAAAAAAATATCCCCTTTCTAATTCTGCCAAATTTCACTTCCGTTCTAAACGACCGGTTTATGAATAATGAGGTCTGAAAGCCACGCCCTACAAAGACCTATTTACATTAACTACGCCCTCTGTAACAGCCAGTATCTCTAATATGTTGTTATTTTAAAATTAGCTCTTTTTTATTACTCATTTGACTTACTGTTAGTGCTAGTAGCTTAAGATAACTTACCAAAAGCCCTCTGCGCGCGCCGCCATTTGCAGCTCCTTTTTTTAGCATTAGCCTCGAATAGCTTTTCCTCCTCCGAGCCGGGCGGTGTTAGCTCCGCTCGTTGAATGCGGCGCTTTTGGGAGCGTGCTTCAGTCCACACACAAAGTTCACAGAATGTCTCGCTCCAGTTAATTTATCCGCATGAGGCAACCTTTGACCGGACCCCCGGACCTCAAAAGTCAGTAGCTCCCAACAACTCCCGCACGCAAATGGTGTCTTCGCCGGCGGTCTGCAAAACAAAAGGCTTAAAAAAAAAAAGGGATGCCGCGACCGGGAGGCGAACCCGTGTCCTTCGGATTACGAGTCCGGTTCACTACCTCTGAGCCAACCGGGTAGTTATGTAAAAAGCAGTCTTTCATCGTATAAGAAATAATCACAACCACCTACATTTAGAACGCTGAAGTTTTGATAAGATTTTGATGAAGTGAAAGGTATTCTTAAAATAAATAAGTTGCTAATCTGAAAATATATCGATCAGTGGTGCTTGATGGTACAGACTGTCGCCCCGCGAGAGAGAGTGTGTGTGTGCACAGTTTTCTGCCGGCTGCGCGTTGGGAGCGATATTACACTAAAAATTGAACTAAAACGTAAAAATAACAATTATAAAGTATTATTATGTCGATGTATATATCTAGTCTCACCCCGATTTCTCCGAAACAAAAGGCTTTAAAAAAAAGGGGGGAAAAAAAAGATGCCGTTGACGGGACGCGATCTCCGCTCTCCTGCGTGGCGGTCAAGTGTCGTAACCGCTCAACCAAACTGACAGTTGTGCAACAGTAGTCCTTCATCATATAAGAAACAAGTCCAAACCGCTAGAGTGTGTGTGCACAGTTTCAACGAGACAGAGTTCATTCAAACAAGGTAATAAAACATTCTGGTTTTACTCGAGATGTGCTGCATGGCTGGAGCAGGGCAAACCCCTAGCCCCCCATGGGCTAAATAAATGAATAAATGACCGCCAGGTCAGCTCCTAAACCGCTAGGCAACCGTGACATCTTTTATACTCAAGTGGGTGGAGCATCACCAGGGGTTGCTAGGTGAGGGGCTGGACTCAGGTTTGAGGTGATTGGCTACGGTTTGTGACGTCACAAACCGCAGGAAGTGTGAAACGGAGCGTTTTTAATCACAGACAAACAAATCTACTTAGAGTAAATAAACCACTGGGTGCATTTTTTTGGCACAAGGACTGTTTTTTTATGAAGTAAATACCCAAAGTTTAGTAAAAAAACATTAAAAAGTGAATTTTGCATGTGTGGTCCCCTTTAAGGGTCTAAATCACCCTGTTAAAAGGAAAAAAGCTCTCACACATATGAAAAATTTAGGTGCAGAAATAGTCTTTCTTCAAGAAACCCATTTTAATAACCGGGATAGTAATCGTTTAAAATGTGGGTGGGTGGGGCAGTCTTTTCACTCGAGCTTTCAGGGCAAAGCAAGAGGAGTCACAATACTTATAAATAAAAATTTATCATTTACACCATCAATAATTCTTGCAGATTCCAATGGGCTGTATATTGTAGTATCTGGAAACCTTTACAATTTGAATGTCACTCTAGTAAATGTTTATGCCCCAAACTATGATAACCCTCAATTTTTTTCTCATCTTGTTAAACTGCTCCCCCATCCAGATTCTCACTTGCTGATTATGGGAGGGGATTTTAATTTATGTCTTGACCCTGGGCTGGATAGGTCATCAACGAAACTGGGCTATACATCCAGGTCGGCAACTTATCTAAAGTCCTTTCTGTCAGATTATGGTATTGTGGACCTCTGGCACTTTTTTGCACTCCTAAGACAGACAATATTCTTTTTTTTCCCCCATGCTCATGGGAGTTATAGTAGAATTGATTACTTCTTTATTGATAATCATCTAATCTCATATGTTCAGAACTGTGACTACAAACCCATAGTGATCTCTGACCATGCTCCTCTCTTAATCGAATTTAATTTACCTGAAACAGGGGCCCAGAGAAAGCATTGGAGGTTCAATTCCCTCCTGTTGTCTGATGAAGACTTTGTTAATTTTTTGTCTAACCAGATATCCTTGTTTTTCGAAATTAATATTACCCCAGATGTCTCAGTTTCTACTGTCTGGGAAGCCCTCAAGGCGTACATAAGAGGACAGGTAATTCAGGTTCAGGTTACTTTATTTATACCCAAGGGTAAATGTGGTTTGCAGTGGTACAAAGCATACATACATCCATGCGCACACACAAATAAAAACAGTAAAAACATTTAGTAAAAACACTTCAAAGAAACCATAAACAGATAATGTTGCACATAACAGTGTTAAGGCTCCCCAAATCATATGTAAAATGAAAAATAAAAACATTTAACCACTAAAAGCTTCAACATTATTTCAGTTTGTTCATTTCAGTAACAGCAGTGGGAACAAAGCTATTTTTAAAACGTGTTGTCCTACATTTAGGGACTAAAAACCTCCGACCAGAGGGAAGAAGCTGAAACTCTCCGTACAGGGGATGAAGGACATCTTTTAAAACAGAAGAAGCTATCCTCTGTACCTGACTAACATACATGGATGTAACTGAGGTTTGGGTTCCTCCGGTCAGTTTAGATGACAGCTTAACAATCTGCTGAAGGGAATTCTTTCCTCTCAGTGTAGTGTGACCAAACCATGACACCAAAGAAAAGGATAAAACTGATTCAATAAAAGCACGGTAAAACATGGTCATTATGGTTCGGTCAATATTAAAATGGTTGAGTTTCCTTAGACAATAAAGGCGCTGGTGGGCCTTTTTGCACACCTTGTCAAAATTGGTTTCAAAGTTTAATTTATCGTCTATGATTGTCCCGAGATATTTGTAAGACTGCACTGTCTCAATTGCTTGACCTTTAATTAAAGTGACTCCGTGCTGGTGAGGTTTCTTCCTAAAATCAATGATCATGTCTTTTGTCTTATCTGTGTTTAGTTTGAGGAAAGAGTCCTCGCACCATTGAACAAAATCATCAGTCACCTGCCCATGGCTACTTTCATTTCCTTTAAGCAGACTGACAATAACAGAATCATCTGCATACTTTATAATGTACCTGCTCTCATGTCTGCTCCGACACATGTTGGTGTATAGAATAAAAAGCAGGGGTGACAGTACACATCCCTGGGGTGACCCGGTGGAAGAGGACTTAGATTCAGAGAGACAATTATTCACCCTTACTCTCTGTGTCCTGTTACTTAAAAAATCCAAGATCCAGCCCATCAAATTGTTACTCAGAGGAAACTGTTCAACAAGCCGTTCAGTTAATATGTGAGGTTGGATTGTATCAAAAGCTGAGGAAAAATCTACAAATAAAAGTCTGACATGGGTCCCATTTAAATCTAAGTGTTTAAAAAGCATATTAAGCAGGGTGAGTGTTGCGTCCTCTACGCCTCTATGAGGCCTGTAAGCAAACTGCATGGGATCTAAAAGATGTTCAGTCTGCTTTAGAATCTCACCTCTGATTAATCTTTCGAAGATTTTCATCAGAACTGAGGTCAAAGCTACTGGTTTAAAATCACCAACAGTTTTCGGACTGTTGGATTTAGGGACAGGAACCACTACAGCATATTTCCAGATGATGGGAACATGTTGTGTTTCCAGAGACAGTTTCTACTGTCTGGGAAGCCCTCAAGGCGTACATAAGAGGACAGGTAATATCCTTTGTGGCTAAAAAGAAAAGGGATTCCCTGTCCAAACAAATGGATATCGAGAGTCAAATTGCAGTCTTGGACACTAAGAATTCTCAAACTCCATCCCAACAGTTGCATAAGGAACGTTGTAGACTTCATGCTGAACATAATTTAATTACATCTCGGTCAATATAATATTTATTGCTGAAAAATAGAAGTAGCACATACGAGCATGGTGATAAGGCTGGGGAGATTTTGGCAAGGCAGCTTAGGGGTGCAAGGGCCAAATTAACCATTGGTGGGATAACATCTCAGGATGACATCATCATTACGGACCAGCAAGGAATAAATGACACTTTTCAGCAGTATTATAATAAATTATATAGTTCTGATAATTGTAACCGCATCTCTTGCAAAACTTTTTTGGACGCTTATCCATCCCCAATCTAAACCCAGATCAAGTTGCTGCCCTGGACATGCCCATTTCAGAGCAAGAGATATTGGGGGCAATAAAATTGTTACAACCCCGGAAGTCACCTGGTCCAGATGGTTTGCCAAACGAATTTTATGCAGCATTCTCCGATCAGTTAGTTCCAATTTTGACAAACATGTATAAATACTCTCTCAAGAAAGGATCCCTCCCTCCCACTTTGAATCAAGCCTGCATAACTTTGCTGCTTAAAAAAGATCAGAACCCCACAGAATGTTCATCTTACAGGCCAATATCACTACTGAACAGCGATTATAAAATATTAGCAAAAGTATTGGCCTGTCGTCTGGAGCAGGTCTTACCCAGTGTTATATCCCCAGATCAGACAGGGTTTGTTAAAAGCAGACACTCTTTTTATAATATACGTCGTTTATTGAATATTATGCATACCCCTTGTCCAAATAATTCTGAATGCCTTCTTTCCATTGATGCAGAGAAAGCATTCGACAGTAGAGTTGATCTATACGTTTGAAACTTTGGAGAGATTTGGTTTTGGTGGGCCATTTATATCCTGGGTTAAGTCATTGTACTCCTCCCCATCAGCCATGATTCTGACAAATAACTTCTACTCTAAACTATTCAGTTTGCACTGCAGGACCCGACAGGGGTGCCCACTTAGCCCTTTACTTTTTGCTTTGGCTATTGAGCCTCTGGCTATGGCGATAAGAACAAATATGTAACGGAGCATCCCTCATATTTCAACGCTTCTCTCTGAGTTTGGGGAAATATCTGGATATGAAGTAAATGTAAACAAAAGTGAACTTTTTCCACTGAATGCTTGCATAAATTATATCACAAGTGCTACACCTTTTAAGATAACTAATCATAGCTTTGTCTATCTAGGTATTACAATAACAAAGACTTTGGATGACCTCTATAAGAGTAATTTTGAGAAATTGCTTACCAAGACCCAATGTAACCTAAATAAATGGTCAGCACTTCCTCTCTAGGAAGAGTGAATACAATCAAGATGTCAGTGCTCCCTAGATTCATATATCTTTTTCAGTGTCTCCCTGTTTTCATTCCAGGTGCTTATTTTAAAAAGTTAGATTCAGCCTTTTCGACTTACATTTGGAATGGCAAAAAGCCTCGTCTTAAAAAAGACTACTTGCAAAAATCAAAGAAAGATGGGGGTCTAGCCCTTCCCAATCTCCGGCACTATTATTGGGGATGTAATTTATATTGTCTCTCTTTTTGGGTGCACTACAGCTTTATTGATGGTGGTCCCATTTGGGTGGAGATGGAAAAATCGTCATGTGCCCCTTTATCTATGCCAGCTTTGATTGGTGCACCCTTACCCTTTCCTCTTAATCAGACCTCCTCGAACCGTATAGTTGATAACTCCCTGGCAATCCACTCTCAATTTAGGAAGCATTTTGGCCTTCGTCAGATGAGTCTTTCCAGTCCAATTGCATTTAATATACTTTTTCCTCCTTCGTTGCAGGACGCTACTTTCGGTGTGTGGCAAAGTAAGGGCTTAACATTTTTTAAGGACCTCTATATTGAAAACAAATTTGCTTATTTTGAACAACTGTCTAACAAATTTGATTTACCAGGTTCACACTTCTTTAGATATTTACAGGTTAGACATTTTATTACCTCACATATGTCAATCTTTCCTGATAAGCCTCTTGATAATATAATTGATGAATTGATGTCTTTTGACCCAACAAGGAGCAAAGCGATCACTTCCTGGATAAAACTGATCTCACATTTAGATTCCCGGTCATTTACAACAATTAAACAATCCTGGGAGCAGGATCTTCAAATTACAATTAGTGAGGTAGTTTGGGCTGATATTTTGGGGAAAATCCACTCATCATCAATGTGTGCGAGACACTCTCTCATCCAATTCAAAGTAGCATTGGGCATACCTTCATAAATCTAAATTGGACAGAATCTATCCTCAAATCGACCCTATATGTGATAGATGTAAATTAGAGCAAGCCACACTTTTACACATGTTTTGGAACTGCCCCAGGATACAAATATACTGGACTGGTATCTGAAGCACTCTCAGCGGTTTTTGGAATTAAGATTACTCCAAACCCACTCATGCTGCTCTTTGGGGTTACTCCTGAGGGTTTAGGTTTACCTAAAGGAGGCAGAAAGGTAATTGCATTCTCGACCTTGCTAGCACGCCGTCTGATTCTCCTTAGATAGAAGGATGCTGCCTCACCCACAGTGTCAAACTGGATAAAAGATATACTACTTAACCTAAAACTAGAGAAAATCAGATATGTGATGGGAGGCTCTGAGAATAACTTTTATAAAACTTGGAAATTGTTTATGATTTTTTTTCAATAAACCCTCAACAGAGGTTCAAGAATAATAGATCCTTGAATATTGGTTGAGCAGTAGTCTAATAAATCTTGATATTATATTTTTACTTTTTAATGTTTTTTTAGTGTGTTTTTTTAGGTGGCTGTACTCAGTGGAATGTTGGCTGTTTATTGGGTGTGTTATTTTTGTATTTTGTATATGAAGTGAAACTGTTAATAAATATATTAAACATCAATCTGCAGAGATTTCCGATCCATGATGAATGTCTATGTCTTCTGAAACATCTCCACATTTGATTCCCTGCTGGCTGCTCTGCAAGGCAGGGAATCAAACTATGGAAAATGGATTTTCTGAAGGAAATTTATTTAATAGTTTGAAGCCAGCTAAAATGTGAGTAAATACATGAGGACTGAGAGCAGCACTGTGGCTAACGGATAACCAACTTTTCATCTTAACATGTCCGCTGTGTGGGAGTATTTTACACTAAACACCGCAAGACAGCTACGTGCAATGTCTGCAGAGCCGCTGTACCAAGAGAAGAAAGCTCCATTGCGACCTACATTACATCAAACATCTGAAAAAGCACCACATTAAAGAGCACAAGGATTGTTTAACCAGGCACTGTTGTAAAGTTAGTTTTACTTTGGACGTTCGAGCTCCCTGGCTTCAGCGGTGTGTTCCTCTCGTTTAGTCCGAAGCAGGCTGTCTAATATCCGTCAGCTGCGCTCAGTCTGCCCGTCTCGGAGGAGGAGCAGACTGAGTGCAGCTGACTGAAATCAGACTGCCTGCTTTGCTGCTTGATTGAATATTTGCAGCCAAGATATAGTTTACATTTACCCTCCAGGACATATATTTATCAGTACAACAGTAGACAATCATAAAAAAGCATATGAACTGGAAAAATAAAAGAAAATTATTTAAATTTATTTTAAAAAAAACAGCTACATTACAGTATAAAGCGATGTAAAATACTAAAATCAGGAACATGTCTGTGTTAGTTTTTGCCATGAACTTAGCAAATGTTTGAAGCCATTAATCACTTTAAAATCCACTTCTTTAATATCCACTTCAGCATACAGTATTGTTTTTATGCTATTAGTGCTTAGTGTATATTTAGTTGATGTTTTTCTTAGTTCATATCTTAGACCTTATTACTGTTTTTCTTTTAAATTTTGTTGTGGGATGTAACTGGGACTCTGTGTACATAATCTCATTCCACCTCATGTACCACATGCGGTGTGTATGACAGTAAAACTCTATGACTGACTGACTCTGACTTTAAAGCTAGGAATAAAAACATGCTTTGTGTTAGCAGGACTTAATTCTAACTTTGAAACTTATCCAACATTAAAACTTACCTCAAGTTGCGTTTTTGGACATGCATGCTTATGTTTGTACAAATTGTACTTGCCTATAGAGAGGAGATTATTACAGCCTCATATAAAATCAATAATGATGATTTTATTGAATAGTATCAGTATCGGTCGACATCCAGATTTAGATATCGTGATCGGATTAAAAGTTTTTTTTTTTTATTGGATCGGTGCATCCCTAGTTTTAATGAAACTAAACTTATAGTTCAAAAAGGCGTTCAATTCAGGATCAACTGGACTTTATTTGTAACAGAAAACGTTTCGACTTCTGTCCAGAAGTCTTTTAAACTTATAGTTAAAAAAAAAAAAAATTATGTAGCGTCCATCCAACCAAGGCCTTATCAGAGACAAAAGTGTCCCTCAAAGACACAGAACGTCCTCAGAGACACTGTGTCTCCTACCCACTTCTTTTGTGTGTGTTAATCTCCCAAGTCAGGATGAGTCTACATCCTGACCACCCCTGGTTCCATTCTGACTATGATAATTAAATCTCTCTGCTAATCAACTCTCTTTTCTGAAAGAGACACCTATGCCCCTTTTCCACTGTTACGGTGCGGTTCAGTTCAGCTCGGGTCAACTCGTTTGTGGTTGTGTTTCCATTTACACTTCTGTACCCATTCATCTAACCCATAACCAAAATAACAAGTCTATTAATGCGCTGTAGTCATTCTAGTGTTGAATAGTGTCTAACAAGCACTCACAGCTTTGTGGCATCAGTACGGATGGGAACTAATGAGCCATAGATCTGTAATGAGCCCCCCCCCCCCTTCTTCTTCTTGTTTTGTTTTATGGCGATTGGCAGACCAACTGTAATGTGCATTACCGCCACCTACTGAGCTGGAGTGGGGACAGGAGATAAACAGGAAAAAATAATAATTCTGTAAAATTAATTTAATAACTCGACTAAATTCTCTCTATTAAGTTTGTATTTTTCAAGAAAATAATAATTTGATCTTTAACTTTACTGATATCACTACTAAAAACATCCCTCATTGTAAATTTAATATTCATTTATTTTTGGAAATGCATTCTTTCTGTTTTGTACCCTGGACATTCCATAAAGACATGTTGAACTGTTTCAGGGAGATTGCTGATGCACTTGTCACATAGTCCTGTTGCATACTTTCTAATTATTTTAAGAGATTTATTAAGGCCTGTGTGTCCTATTCTATTGTCCTATTCTATTGTACCATTGGTACATTTTCATTTTTTAAATCACTTCTTGGTCTACTGCCTTCATACATCTCCTCCTACATGTCTCTGTGTGTGACTTGTTTAAAAAATTCTGTATGCCTCTTATGATTGTCTATTGTTGTCACTGTTGTCATTCTTTGTTGAAAACAGGTCTCTCTTGTAAATGAGTCCTCGAGGCTCAGTGGGATTAACCTGTCTAAATAAAGGTTGAATGATTGCGAGTAATTAGAATTAGAAGTTCTACTGTTCAAAACATTTCTGTGATAATTCAATCATGTTTCCAATCATTTTACAACAAGCTGTTTGGTTTAATACCACTCAATCAATGTTGAAAGTTTATTATCAAATTTCATACTTGATGTAAAAGCTTTTGTTTCATTTTTCTGTATTTCTTGATTTTATTTTACTTTTGAACGCAATAAAGCTTATGATTGTGGAATAGTTTGCATCCTGGTAATAATTTGAGTGGAATGCACTGATTTATTTTCAATAGAACAAAACATCTTAATTTTAATTTGAGACCTAATTTTGAGAATCTTACATAGATTTACATCAAACTGCTGGTGCCCTGCTACAAATCCAAATTCTTAGTTTACATGTGTTCAAATGCTCCATAAATCAACAAGAAATGAACCTGAAACAGACCTTTAGATGACAGTTGAACAAACATTTAGTGACCACCATCATTATTAGTGTTTTTACATCAAGAATCAATTTAGATTCAATTCTGTAAGAGCGATGACATTTCATTGTTTCACTTCAATTAGTTTTTGCTGTCTAGATAAAGAACCATTAAGAGGGAGGAGTGGGATCTCTCCAAAACTTTTGAACTTCCATGTTTCCCTGAAAACGGTCCTCAGAGGGATGGTGAAACCCTGACGACTCTCAGGTTCCAGCAGATGTTTCTTCCATTGTTAGGCAGGATTCACAGGTTTCAGGTTTTCCAGCTCACACTTTTTATTCTTTGTATGTACATCTACAAATGATCAAGTTTCTGAGTCAACCCAGTTCAAGATGGCCGCCACAGCCACCTGACCTTAGAAACAAAAAGTTGTCTATAATTCATGAAAAAGGCCTCATCAACAGCCCTATTCTTTTCCTCCATAAAATAAGTTGTATTCTGACGTGTTTTTGTGTTTTAAAAACTGTTTCTCTATGATCTGCTGTCTTTGCATGAATTCTGAAAATGTACTTTAGAAGTTTTAGTATAGATTAGACACTGATCACTGCAATCAGCTGCAGCTAGTAGAGTTCAAATGTTCAAAAGTTAGTTTCTAATTCATCAACTAGTTGAAGTCATAATTATTCAAGCAGCTAAAAAGTCTTGAAATCATTGGAAGTCATTAATTATTGACTGACTTCAGGTTAGTTTAGATCATTAGTTAGACACAATATATTTTCCTTATAATAATAATATTCTATATATTTTTGATGAAAATCAAATGGATCAAAGTGATAAAAGGAGTGAAATCCATCCAGATCCAGTGAAAATCTATTAAAAGAAGAGATCAAAGGGAAGGAAGGAAGGAAGGAAGGAAGGAAGGAAGGAAGGAAGGAAGGAAGGAAGGAAGGAAGGAA
>JBBPBX010030090.1:21907-35427 GCA_038048925.1 Garcialebias charrua
TGTTACACAAAACCCTTAAAATACAATTAACATTTAGAAACAAAAGAAAATACAAACTATAATAAAAAACATAAAAATAAAATAAACTACAACACCACCATGTGAAAAAAACAAACAACCTAAGAATAATTTTTGCACACAGAGGTGTGTTTGGGTGAGCAAGGACCCTCCATGACTAATTCAGTCCTGTAAGTTATGGATTAGCAGGGAAATGTTTTTCATGCAGTGTTCTGCCACTCCATCTGCCTCTGGGCAGGATGTGTGAGTGTTGCCATCAGTCTCAGGGCTCTGAGATTGAGTTTGTTTTTATTGTTTAAAAAAAAAAACACAAAACAATATAAACAATGTTTGTGAGGCTGCGGTGCAGCTGTCACGAGCCTGTCAGGCCACAGTGTAGGCCTGCAGGCTCATCTGTCAATCACCAACGCCCTCTTCTGGTGCGTCGTGACGTGGAACGCATGGATGACGTACGAGGAAGGACAGAGGTGTGTTTGGGTGAGCAAGGACTTCATGCTTGGGCTGGACCCAATGGGGCATGGACTACATCCTGCTACGCCCTTTATCCAATAGGAGCTAAAGGGCGAGCTATACGAAGTATAACGTTGGTTACGTATTGTAACCCCAGATTATACGAGTATAGCGGAGCCCTTTAGCTATGTGGGCCCCATTGGCTTTGGACGGCTGAATGATGAGCTGTTCGAGGCAGTGCCTTCTGTGTGGTGGAGTTATATACACACGGGGCGGGCCCACACTGTAGGTGGGCGTGGACTAAAAGGTTATTCAGTATGACGCTGACGCGGGGGAAGATATTTTTAGACATTTTTGACACCAAAGATCAAACATTTGTTTAAAGTGTGAGTGCTGAGCTCTGACATGGAGAAGAGTGGTGGACAGATGTGACCTCTGACCTTTGCTCTGGCTCTCATGTTCCCCACACAGAGTGGTTTTAGAGGGAGGGACTCCCTCCTCTCTGTCCTCACACTGATCCATGCTGCTGGATTCACATCAGCTCACACACACTTTCTAGCTTCACCTGCAGAGGAAACACACATCATTCATGTGAACATCAACTCTGCTCCTCCTTTCCATGATGTGTGCTGTAAAAAGATCAGCTGCTCCTCCTCTGGTTGGCTCTTTGTTTCTTCTCAGCTTCAGCTGAATGCAGTCAGACAGCAGAGTGAGGCAGAGGAAGCTGCATCAGCTGCTGCACTTCTACTATCAGTCCACTAGATGGAGTCATGGAGCTGCAGGCCAGCACACACACATTTCATTCACTGACACACACTGAGTGAGTGAGTGAAGCTTCAAGGGCGAGATACACTCGAGCGTCCTCACGATACGCCAATACGCAGCGTACGTACGCCCCGTACGCAGCGTAGCCCCTCAGGGCAAGTACGCGCAAAAGTATTTTTTTTACTACGCATACGCGATTCGCATACGCGATGCGCGGTGTCTGATCTAAACTTCCCCGGCGCCGGACTGTTTTGTATGTTACACAAATGAAATAAATTCCTCTTTTTTATCGCTGATCGGGCCTTTTCTTTTGTTTTTTTGCCTAAAGTCAAGTAACCGCTTCTTCCTCCGTTCACTCGATGAATGAAATGAATGAATTCAGGTCCTACCTGGGTGCGCAATGTTTTATATATTCCCTGGTGGGCTGTGGTGGGCTGTGGGCTGCAGGAAAAGCACTCCGTGCTCAGCTGCTCATATTACAACAAGGAGAACGCGAGCGTTTGGAGCGAAAAACTAGCGGAAGTGACGATCGGAAGTGACGGTACGGAGGAAATGACGTTAGAATTTGGAGCGAAAACACGAGAATCTACGCGAGAACGAAAGCCGAGTGTAGCAGCGGCTCCGTATATGCGCGTATACGGAGTCTGCTTCAGTGTATCTCGGGCTTCAGGTCGTTCACATTCACTCAGTTGAACATTGAAGCTTCATTTGAGCTGATAGAAGCTGCAGCAGAGGATCATCAGTGTTCAGAGCATCACACTCATTCCTCCTGTTCTGTTTCACACTTTACAACAGCAACTACAAACACAGACACGTGTTACATCTCAGCTGCTGGGAGGACGCCATGAAAGCACAGAAAACATTCAAATCATTCTTCTTCACTCAAAGTCTCACTGAAGGCACACTTCACAGCATTTCAAAATAAAAGTCCCTGATTTTTCCCTGAGTGAATCCTGAAATTCCAGGAGATCTTTCAGTCACAAGACGCTCAGAGCTGAGCTGCTTAGGTGGAGGCAAAGATTTATTGTAGCAGTGAGAGATCTGATGCTTCAACGCTCTGAGTCATGAAAGAGGAACAAACTGGTAAACTGGAGGAGCAGAACATGGACTCACTGGTACCAGAATACTAGCATTAATACATGTGCACGTCACAATCTGTGAAAAATCATCTTTTAATCATCAGATCAGTTCAAATTCTCTGTTTTCAATGTCTGGAAAATGTGAAAGTGGTTTTCCAGGTTTTCAAGGCTCCAGTTTCCCTCTATTGATGATGAAGTCAAGAGACTTTTATTTTAAAAACACTAAAATTAGTAAACATTTATGATTCTTTCACCATGAAATTGAATAAAAATCACAAACAGACAAATTAAAGATGAAAAACGTTCTTAATACGACACATTTGAAGAAGATTTTTCATCAAGTTTCTGTTAAAGCTAAAAAGTATGAAAATAAAAATGTCCTTAAATGATTCAAAAGGAGTTCATCTGCATCAAGCTCTGAAGTCCAAAAGGACAAAATGATTTTATAGATGAATTGCAGTTTTTGGTGTCACATGATGCGTGTGCGGGCCGGACTTTGAGCAGTCCTGCTCTAACTCCACAGAGAGTCTCACAGATAGAACACACTGACATTTATAAGTAATGTTTCAGAAGTGAAGAACTATAAACTTGTTCTCAGTGGAACAAGTTCATGCATGACATCATCAAAGAGACACCAACACAATCTTCTCTATAGACACAGTCCTGTGACTGTTGACAAAAAGCTTCAAACTCTTGGTTTCCTTCATCCAGATGTTTAGAAAGTACTTCCTGCACATTCACACACATGTTGAGGCTTTACAAAAACTAGCTGTGGCTAAAATCTCACATGTCCCTGTTTGCAGAACTTTTAGAAGCTGCTGATAAAGTTGAGTGATGTGGACGAGGAGAAATTCTCTGTGAGCTTCAACACAGTTCACACTTGAAACAACAGCATCATTTCCCACCACAATAAAAGCACTGGAGTGTTTTTAATGTTGGACTTTTATTTTGGAGCTTTAGTGGAGGTGGTTCTTGTTGGAGCTGAAGACAGGTGGAGCAGGGATATAGAGACTGTTAGGAACAGGCCACACTCTCAGTTCTTCACTGAGTCCCTCCCACCTGAAGAACGAGGCTCTGCAACTTTGTTGGAACACCTGAGCTGCAGGTGAACATCTGGACTGATGTGTCAGACGTCACATGATGGAGGAGAGAAACTTGTTGACGTGGATCTGTTCCTGTCAGCGTCCAGCTGAACGCTGGGGTCACATTTCTGTCCTGCAGCCAGTCTCAGCACTCGTTAAGCCCCGCCCCCTGTCTCAGGTAGGCTCCTGACTCCGCCTCCTGTTTCCAGATGTTGAATGAGTGTCCAGAATGTGTGTAGGTGAGAAGATGAGGATGTTGCTGCTGCTTTGTGCTGCAGAAGAACTCCTGTGTGTGTTTGTTGTTCAGTGTGGACTCAGTGATAGTTTCTTGTCAGGATGTTGGAGACCAAAGTGGATCACTGCTCCTGAAACTCTGACATCAAAGGATTTATAGCATCTCATGCAGACACTGTTCTAGAAACTTCACATCACTCTCACTGTCACTCTACATGCTGACACACACTGCATTCTGGGCCTTGTTGTGTCTGAAGGAGGAAGTAAAGTCAATGCAAGTGAAGGAGAAGTGTGCAGGAGACATTTATGATGAAACATTATTGATTCTTTTGTTCCTCATAAATTATTTCTGTTTCTGTGAACGTTTTGTAGATCGATGATCAGTTGTGTCATTGGAAATAAATGAAAGAATCTTGGCTCTATCTCTGTCAAATGTTAGCAAAATATCCGTGAAACTGACTGAATTATAGACATTTCTGTGTTTTCTAACATGAGTTTTCTGTTCAACCATCAAGAACTGGGTCGGCTCCAAAACTTAAATCAGTTGTAGACGTACATCCACTGATTATCTCTGGAAAGTTTCATTAAAATATCTTCACTGGTTCATGAGATATTTTGCTAACAGACAGAGTTGAGTTTAATAATTTAATGTCAGAATTTTAAACCAAGGTCTCAGACAATCTATTAGTGCTCAGACTGTGTGTTGGGGATTCCTCTCAGCTACTACCACCCCAAACGTCACATCAATCATCTGTAAAACTGAATTATAGACATGTTTTATGTTTTTAAGTTCAGTTAACTGTGGCAGCCATTGTAACTTCAGCTGACTCCAAAAACTAATCAGTTGTAGACGTACATCCAATGATGACTTTCTGCAAGTTTCACTACAACTCATCCAGTGGTTCATGAGATATTTTGCTAACAGACAGACATTGTGACAACAAGTGTAAAGTTTCCAGTGAGTCTCTGCAGCTTCTTCTCTCCTGACTTCTCTGATCAATAATGTTGAAGTGATGGATCCTGCAGAGTGATCACATGACAGCAGCAAGAATGTGACTGAAGAGACAGGAAGTAAAGCAGGAAGACTGAAGCAGCATGAAAATGAAGACGTGGACGGAGAAATGAGCTCCATGAAGCGTTTGGACTCTCCATTTGGACAGAGCAGCTGCAGCTGAAGCTCTGATTCACAACAACACAACAGCTCTGCTTTAGAGACAACAAGACACGTCCTAATGTCCACTTGTTGTCCACACTGTCCAACTGTCCAATCAAACAGCTGAAAGACTGAAAGGTTTTTATTCTGACCAACCATCGGCTAAAAGAAAATATTTTATATCATTAATCTCATTATATATTTAGACAAATCCACAAATGCTGTTAAACTAATCAAAAATCACTTATTTCCATTTTTTAAAATGAGGTCAAACAAAATATTAAAACTATTAGACAGTCCACCAACATGAAACCATAAAACTTGTACTTTATGTATCTCTTTAATGTATTTGTGTAACATGTTGTTCTAATTCTTTGACTCGATGTTTGTAACCCCCTGGAGACTGTCATTATATTGTATTGTTGTTCTGCTTTGTATTTACAATAAAGTACAAAATAAACCAGTACTAGACTACAGAAGTATTGTTTATAACTCAGCTTCAGATACAACTTTAGAAAAATGAAACATCATTCAAATCAGACATTAAGAATGATTACAGGTGCCTTTAAACAACACATACAGGATGAAGATTAGTAGAAATGGGAGAACCAGCACTGAACACCAGAATGGACCAGTTGGCTCTAAACTACTGGACAAATGTAAAAGGTCCTGAACAGAAGCATCCAACACAAGAAGTGTTCAAACCATACTGGGAAAAGACAAGAACCATTTCAAAAGCTTTGGTTGGACCATAAATCAGAAAACTACAGAAATTCACATCAATAATATTAATGTGAGCCCAACAGAACCAGAACCAGTCATACAACCATGGATACTCACAGACCCAATAGTAGATCTGAAATTATTAGGAAAGAAATGAAATAAAAAAAAATTCAAATACAGCTATAGAATACATTAATCAATAATATGGATTCATTAAATGAAATAGATATAAAACTCAGTCGAGCAGAAATAAAAATTGAACAGAACATTATTCATAACAGGTGTAGTGACGCATCACCCTCATGTCCGTTACTGGATTTAAACATCTTCACATCTCTCTGAAACACTGAGTGTTACACTTTTCTTGAGCTCTCAAGGAGACAAGTGGGCACTATTTTATTAAGGGTCACAAATCAATCAGAAAGGCTTCCTTTTAATTTGTGTTAATTCAGAATTGATCAACAGTATATTTTTGTCATTGAATGATGATCTGTTACTAAGCTGGTATATTTTAAACAAAGGTGGGCACAGACCGCTAGAGCAGTATTTTTCAACCTTTTTTGAGCCAAGGCACAGTGTTTTCATTGAAAAAATCCCGAGGCACACCACCAACCAAAATTGTAAACAAAGATACTCTGTATCCACCTATATTAAATATATAGTCATTCTTATCAAAGTGTCTTGAATAGGAATGAAATAAACACAAAAAAGTATTTTTTATCATGTTTTATATTTCTTATTTCAAATTGCACTTAACATGAAATTGCACTTAACATGCCTTCAAATACACCTGAACAGTGCTACCATTCTCTCTACATTTTACTCACTTAGTGTGAAACCTGTGCCTGTTTGGATGAACACAAAGCTGATATTCTGGCAGGAATTGAAGAAAGACACACACGAAGCTCTTCCTCAACAGCTCTCAGTCTCTCTCTGCTTTTAGTTTTTATGGCAGTTAGGCTGGAGAAGCTCACTTCACACAGATATGTTCAACCAAAAACTGTCCAAAGGAAGATCAGCAAAGCTCAGCTTTAAACCACGATTTTGTCTCAGTTCAGTTAGTTCTTCCTGCTCCTGTAAAGTCATGTTCCTGCCAACAACTGCTGAGCTGTATGGGTCCCTAACAAAGTCATAGCATACCTGAACTGATGACTCAAGAGATGTAAGCCTCGCTGTACAGTCTCACGTTCACGGTTTCTGCCTTCTTCTGATTTCCACTTGGGCCTTCATCTGGGTCCGAATTTTGTCCAGGGACCAGACCGGATTTAGTATTTTTTCTTTTGAAAAAGTTTTCCATCGCTGTTTGTTTGAGAAGGTCCTCACTGTTTGTTTTGCTCACTGCTACACGTCACGTTCATGCGCCGCTACTTCTCTTGTTTTAATGTGCGACGCTATGCTCCATACTGCCACCTATCGCGCTGTAAGGAAATTACACCAGTTAATAAAAATTTCATAATTTACTAATTTTACACGGCACACCAGACGATCTCTCGCGGCACACTGCTGTTCCGCGGCACAGTGGTTGAAAAACACTGCGCTAGAGAGCGCTAAAGCGCTAATCTGCTTACAACGGACCTAAACTATTTGTCAGTGTTTTTGTGGTTTGACTAACTTTTATAATTCATAAGCGGATTTGTGCTATTTTTATTTAAAATGCAGTACCGCTAATAACTAATTATCTATCAGTAAAAACGAATAAACTTATTTACAGGCTCTTATGCTGGCTCCGTAGCTGCTTGTTTTACCTTTTTCCCCCTTGGTGAGGGAGCAGTCTGCTCCCTCACCGTAAAGAGCAGAGAGGAGGGAGGGTTGGAGGGGGAGCAGAGGGGAGAACAGACGCGGATCTACCATAGGCAAATGATGCTGTTGCCTGGGGCTCCCAATCAGCAGGGGCCCCGGCCCCGCCCTGCCCCGGCCAGTCACCTACATCCCTAACATTGCTCATGCTTGTTAATGTACATCCATCCATCTTCTTCCGCTTATCCGGGGTCGGGTCGCAGGGGTAGCAGCCTAAGTAGGGAGGCCCAGACTTCCCTCTCCCCAGCCACTTGGAGCAGCTCCTCCGGGGGAATCCCAAGGCGTTCCCAGGCCAGCCGAGAAACATAGTCCCTCCAGCGCATCCTGGGTCTTCCTCTGGGTCTCCTCCCGGTGGGACATGCCCGGAACACCTCACCAGGGAGGCGTCCAGGAGGCATCCTAACCAGATGCCCGAGCCACCTCAACTGGCTCCTCTCGATGTGGAGAAGCAGCGGCTCTACTCCGAGTCCCTCCCGGATGACTGAGCTTCTCACCCTATCTCTAAGGGAGAGTCCAGCCACCCTGCGGAGAAAACTCATTTCAGCCGCTTGTATCCGAGATCTTGTTCTTTCGGTCATAACCCAAAGCTCATGACCATAGATGAGGGTGGGAACGTAGATCGATCGGTAAATTGAGAGCTTTGCCTTTTGACTCAGCTCTCTCTTCACCACGACAGACCGGTACAGCGCCCGCTTCACTGCGGACGCTGCACCTATCCGCCTATCGATCTCACGCTCCAGTTTTCCCTCATTCGTGAACAAGATCCCGAGATACTTAAACTCCTCCACTTGGGGCAGGACCTCCTCCCCGACCCGGAGAGGGCATGCTACCCTTTTCCGGCTCAAGACCATGGCCTCGGATTTGGAGGAACTGATCCTCATCCCGGCCGCATCACACTCGGCTGCAAACCGCTCCAGTGAAAGTTGTAAATCACGAACTGATGAAGCCAGTAGGACCACATCATCTGCAAAAAACAGAGAAGCGATTCTAAGGTCACCAAAACGGATCCTCTCAACACCTTGGCTGCGCCTAGAAATTCTGTCCATAAAAGTTATGAACAGAATCGGTGACAAAGGGCAACCTTGGCGGAGTCCAACTCTCACCGGAAACGAGCCTGACTTACTGCCGGCAATGCGGACCAAGCTCTGACACCGGTCGTACAGGGACCTAACAGCCCATATCAATGGGCCTGGTACCCCATACTCCCGGAGTACCCCCCACAGAACCCCCCGAGGGACGCGGTCGAATGCCTTCTCCAAGTCCACAAAGCACATGTAAACTGGTTGGGCAAACTCCCACGCACCCTCCAGGACCCTGTTGAGGGTGTAGAGCTGGTCCAGTGTTCCACGACCAGGACGAAAACCACACTGCTCCTCCTGAATCCGAGGTTCGACTATCCGACGGACCCTCCTCTCCAGAACCCCTGAATAGACCTTACCAGGGAGGCTTAAGAGTGTGATCCCCCTATAGTTGGAACACACCCTACGGTCCCCCTTTTTGAATAGGGGAACCACCACCCCAGTCTGCCAATCCAAGGGAACTGCCCCCGATGTCCACGCGATATTGCAGAGTCGCGTAAGCCAACACAACCCCACAACATCCAGAGCCCTAAGGAACTCCGGGCGAATCTCATCCACCCCCGGAGCCTTGCCACCGCGGAGCTTTTTAACCACCTCGGCGACCTCAGCACCAGAGATCGGAGAACCCGACCCAAAGTCCCCAGGCTCCGCTTCCTCAGTGGAAGACGTGCCAGTAGGATTGAGGAGGTCTTCGAAGTATTCCGCCCACTGACTCACAACATCCCGAGTTGAGGTCAGCAGCACGCCACCCCCACCATAAATGGTGTTGGTCGCGTACCTCTTTCCCCCCCTGAGATAATACCCCTTGTTAATGTACATTTAACATAAAAATAATTATAGTTACGATGAAAACGATAATTAAAAACGCAATACAAAAACCGGTCGATTTCTGTATCCCCCCCGCTAAAAATGGACTATTCCATCTTGACATCTTCCGGGTCAGAGGTGAACTCGGTTGCTAAACGCTGTGGCTAGCTGATTGTGCTCGGTGTCTTCATAAATTATGGGAGAACCCCGCTGTATCAAGCTAAATTAACGCGGCCGGAGGATTGTATTCAGTGTTTTGTGTCCACCACTCGACGGTGAGTCGTTCGTTTTATGTATTTGGGTTCCTTTATGAAATAGAAATGCGGTCGCGACACGCCCATGTATTTGAGATTTAAAAGTGGTCTTAATGATTAAAAGATCATTCTTTTTTGTTAATTTCGTGGCCGAATAGAATATATATACGTAAAGTATTAAATAAATCAGAGTCAGAGTCAGAGTCAGAGAGAATTTATTGTCATTTGCACCGCATGTAGTACATGTGTTGAAAACGAGATTATGTACACAGGGTCCCAGTTACATCCAACAACAAATGCAAGAGAAATACAATAATAACATCTAGGATTAACTAAGAGAGACATCACATCAGCTAGTAATACACTAAGCCCTAATGTAGTAGAAAAACATCATTATAAACAGCAGCACGAACATGAGCAGATGGTCACAGATGAACGCAGCAACAAGAAACAGATCAGTACAGTATCAGTATGATGTGACATTTTGCAGTGTTTATTCTTATTATTTATTTATTCATGAGTCTGACAGCCTCAGGGTAGAAGCTGTTCCTCAGTCTAGTGGTTCTACATTTGATGCTCCTCAACCTCCGTCCCGAGGGGAGTGGTGCAAAGAGTGAGTGTGCTGGGTGAGTGAGGTCTTTCATGATGCAGGTGGCTCTTTTTCTGCATCTGGAGGTGTAAATGTCTGTGATGGTGGGGAGACTGACTCCCACAGACTTCTGTGCAGCCTTCACCACTCTCTGCAGAGCTTTTCTCTCTGCAACTGTGCAGCCTCCATGCCACACGTTGATGCTGGAGCACAGGACGCTCTCCACTGCACACCTGTAGAACGAGGTGAGGACTGGGCTTCTCAGACCGGCTCGTCTCAGCCGTCTGAGGAAGTAGAGTCTCTGATGACCTTTCTTGATCAGGCTGGTGGTGTTATTGCTCCAGCTGAGGTTATCATTCAAGTGTACACCCAGGTATTTGTAGCTGGAGACCACCTCCACCGCAGATCCACCTATATACAGTGGGGTGTGGGTGTGTTTGTTCCTTCTGAAGTCCACAATCATCTCCTTCGTCTTCTTCACATTCATGTGAAGGTTGTTCTCTTTGCACCAGCTCTCCAGATGTTCCACCTCCTGTCTGTAGCTGGATTCATCATTATCTGTGATGCATCCCACCACAGCTGTATCATCTGCAAACTTAACAATATGACAGCCTGGATGTGTGGCTATACAATCATATGTGAGCAGAGTGAACAGAAGAGGGCTCAGCACACATCCCTGAGGAGAGCCAGTGCTGAGGGTGATGGTGGAGGAGGAGAAGTTGTGGATCTTCACGGACTGTGGTCTGTCTGTTAAGAAGTCTAAGACCCAGTTACAAATAGAGGGGCTTAGTCCAAGTGTGGATAGTTTGTCTATCAGAGTTTGGGGGATCATGGTGTTGAAGGCAGATGTGAAGTCCACAAAGAGCAGACGCACGTATGAGTCCTTCTGATCCAGGTGGGTGAGAGCAGTGTGGACCACGGAGGAGATGGCGTCCTCTGTTGATCGGTTCTCACGATATGCATATTGATGAGGGTCCTCGTTGATGTTGACGGCTGTCTTGATGTGGGACATGACCAGTTTCTCAAAACATTTAGCGACTATCGGGGTGAGGGCCACCGGTCTGTAGTCATTCAGACCAGTCACTGTGGAGCTTTTTGGGACTGGGATGATGGTGGCGGTCTTCAGGCAGGTGGGAACTGACTCCAGTGCAAGTGAGGTGGTGAAGATGTCAGCCAGCACCTCACAGAGCTGGTCCGCACATTCCTTCAGAACTTTCCCTGGGATGTTGTCTGGACCCGTAGCTTTATGAGGGTTGATCCTTCTGAGACTGCCTCTCACTTCTGCTGCGGTCACTTTGAGGTGCTCCTCGTCTGGTGATGAGGTGAGTCTGGTGCTAGTTGGTCTGTTTGGATCATCAAAACGTGCATAAAACTTATTGAGGGCATCAGGCAGGGATGGGTCCCTGGGGCATTGTTTGCTTTTGCCCTTGTAGTCTGTTAAGCATTTGATGCCCTGCCACATGCTCCTTGGATCATGTGAGGTGAACTGTCCCTCGATCCTCTGTGCATACGCGGCTTTGGCCTTCTTTATGCCATCATCCAGTTCTCTCCTGCACTTTCTCAACTCCTCAGTATCTTTAGACTTGAATGCAGTGTCCCTGGCTGCCAGCAGGGTGCGGACATCTTTATTTAGCCAGGGTTTTTGATTGGGGTAAAATTTAACACACTTTCTTATGGATACATTTTCAGCACATGTACTGATGTAACCCAGGACAGAGGAAGCATAAAGCTCCAGGTCAATTGAATTTCCATTCGTAGCTGCCTCTTTGAAGACAGACCAGTTTGTGTTTTCAAAGCAGTCCCTCAGCATGGGGGAACTATCTTGGCGCCACGATGTTATCACTCTTTGTTCTGGCATCGAACGTCGGAGTGGGGGGAGCTGTCTAGGGACCAATAGCAGGGAGCGATGGTCGGAAGCCCCGATCGGTGGGCGTGGCTTCGCCGTGTACGCCCCCTTCACATTCGTGTAGACCTGGTCTAATGTCTTATTTCCTCGTGTTTCTGTGAAAACGTGCTGATTGAAGGTTGGAAGGATGGCACGTAAATCCACGTGATTGAAGTCCCCGGAAACAATGAAAAACCCCTCAGGATATTTACACTGCAGCGAAGTGAGTAACTCATGAATTTCTTCCTGGGCGACTTTAGCATTAGCATCGGGTGCTATGTAAACATTGCTTATTATTATCGCTGAATAGTCGCGGGGGAGGTAATGTGGCCTACATCTTATTGTTAAAAGCTCCACAGCAGCTGAGCAGATCCTGCTGATAACGGCACAGTTCGTGCACCAGTCTTTGTTAACGTAAATGCAGACACCCCCACCTCGCGTTTTCCCCGTAGTCTCGATGCACCGGTCCGTTCTGAAAAATAGTTTATTATCCAACTCGTAAACAGAGTCAGGAGTGTCTTCATTGATCCATGTTTCCGTGAGACAAAGCACCGAACATCTCCTCATCTCCTCCGACGTTGTTACTCTCAGACGAAGCAGGTCCATCTTGTTGTCGAGCGAGCGCACGTTAGACAGAAATAAAGCCGGCATCGGGGGTTTACCGGTTTTAGCGTCTGCTCGTAGTCTCGTCATGATTCCTGCTCGACAGCCACGTTTTTTCCCTCGAGAGCATCGCTTTCTCTTCTTTCCTCCGCGCATCTGCTTCCAGAAAGATGATCTAAGCAGATCCAATCTTCCGAGTTCTGATTTGAGTTCGTTGCTGATTTCAGCTGTGCCTTGTGGTAAATCCGCTCCAATTCTCAACAGCTCAGTTCGGCTATAATTCACCCGCAAAAAACGCGCAGAGTCAGGTACAAAAACACTATTAAAACTACTAAAAACTGGGGATGTTCTGGAAGCCCATGAAGCTGCTACTGGTCTGAGCGCGGCCATCTTGGTCCTTTGATCCTTTGATTGTTGTAATTTCATCCTTTTAGGATCATTTTAGTTACTTTTCATTAAATCTGTTGACTGCCTATAGAAATTTTGATAACAGTTTAGTCCTGTGTATAAAGTAATGCTAATTTTTGTTTTGTTTATGACCTTGTTTAGGTCAGGGTTTTTTTCACCCCCTGTTCCCACCCAGGATGGCATTGGCAAGCTACCGGACCACCACAGCTGTGCGGTAGGACTTAAATTGCACCAAACTATTTGTTTTTTTCTGGACATATTACCCTGGATCATGAACTACAAACTACCAGATTATTGATTGATGGACCTTTAATCATCCGGGATTCAAGAACTGATTTAAAATAGAAAAAAAGAACTCTTGGGTGTAATCAGGGTCTGTTTTGTTGTGTGTATTTTGTCTATTGGTTATACTCAAAGAAAATGATTATTATTACAAACAATATTATTATAAATACCTTCCTGTCTATTGGTTATACTCAAAGAAAATGATTATTATTACAAACAATATTATTATAAATACCTTCCTAAGTCTATACAATACAAACAACTTAAAACTTGCTTCTTGTCTGATGGTGTTTTATTTTAGAATTAGCG
>JBBPBX010030091.1:0-35426 GCA_038048925.1 Garcialebias charrua
GTGGGAACGTAGATCGATCGGTAAATTGAGAGCTTTGCCTTTTGACTCAGCTCTCTCTTCACCACGACAGACCGGTACAGCGCCCGCTTCACTGCGGACGCTGCACCTATCCGCCTATCGATCTCACGCTCCAGTTTTCCCTCATTCGTGAACAAGATCCCGAGATACTTAAACTCCTCCACTTGGGGCAGGACCTCCTCCCCGACCCGGAGAGGGCATGCTACCCTTTTCCGGCTCAAGACCATGGCCTCGGATTTGGAGGAACTGATCCTCATCCCGGCCGCATCACACTCGGCTGCAAACCGCTCCAGTGAAAGTTGTAAATCACGAACTGATGAAGCCAGTAGGACCACATCATCTGCAAAAAACAGAGAAGCGATTCTAAGGTCACCAAAACGGATCCTCTCAACACCTTGGCTGCGCCTAGAAATTCTGTCCATAAAAGTTATGAACAGAATCGGTGACAAAGGGCAACCTTGGCGGAGTCCAACTCTCACCGGAAACGAGCCTGACTTACTGCCGGCAATGCGGACCAAGCTCTGACACCGGTCGTACAGGGACCTAACAGCCCTTATCAAAGGGCCTGGTACCCCATACTCCCGGAGTACCCCCCACAGAACCCCCCGAGGGACGCGGTCGAATGCCTTTTCCAAGTCCACAAAGCACATGTAAACTGGTTGGGCAAACTCCCACGCACCCTCCAGGACCCTGTTGAGGGTGTAGAGCTGGTCTAGTGTTCCACGACCAGGACGAAAACCACACTGCTCCTCCTGAATCCGAGGTTCGACTATCCGACGGACCCTCCTCTCCAGAACCCCTGAATAGACCTTACCAGGGAGGCTTAAGAGTGTGATCCCTCTATAGTTGGAACACACCCTACGGTCCCCCTTTTTGAATAGGGGAACCACCACCCCAGTCTGCCAATCCAAGGGAACTGCCCCCGATGTCCATGCGATATTGCAGAGTCGCGTAAGCCAACACAACCCTACAACATCCAGAGCCCTAAGGAACTCCGGGCAAATCTCATCCACCCCCGGAGCCTTGCCACCGCGGAGCTTTTTAACCACCTCGGCGACCTCAGCTCCAGAGATCGGAGAACCCGACCCAAAGTCCCCAGGCTCCGCTTCCTCAGTGGGAAATTCATTTTGGTCCATATCGCCCAGCCCTAAACTGCACTAAAAATAATGTGATGACTTTAAAGGTTAAGTAGAAAGTTCCTGGAGAAACTTTGACGAGGACTGACACGTTTCGGCCATTTTTAAATTGGGATTTGACATTACTTTGTGTTGGGGTTCACACTCAGCTAAATGAGTCCTTGAGGCTCAATGGGATTAACCTGTCTAAATAAAGGTTGAATGAATGAATGAATCACACCGGATGTCCACTTAGCATGGTAAAAATGAATTATTAATCTATGAGTTATAATCATTATTCTTCTTTTAAGCTATGGTGGCCATCTTGGATGTTTGGTTTGGATTCAACAACATGTAGCTATAGGTGGGGTGATTGGCCCGTCTTAAGAGAGGTCCAAGCAGCAGTAGCAGAGCAGAGGTCCAAGCAGCAGAAGGAAGAAATCCGAAGCAGGAGCAACTGGGAGCTATGGCCGAAAGGAGATCGAATGTAGCAACCGAGGAATGTCCGAATGATAAAGAAGAATGTCCGAATGTTGAAGCCAAATGAAGTAACCAAGTGATGATGCCGATGTTGTAAGAAGAAGAAACTGTGATCTGCCAGAGTTGTTGTGTGAAGAAGGAGCTGTGACCTGATGTCGTTGCTGTTGTGAGCAGGGCACGCCCAACCGGTGTGCTGAAGACAGGAGGAGTGAGCGTCTCGCCGGACTTGGAGTTTGTTTTTGTTTAGTAACCGTCCTGAAACTGAATTCGACCTAGCCACTTTAATTTTATTACTTTGAGAGGGACACGGGGAAGCTAAGGGTTTTGGACTCTCCTTTTTTTTTCAGGACTGCTGGAGGTGGCGGAGCTAGGGAGGCGAAGCTGGAGAGCATGAAATAAAACTTTTTTTTTAACCCTCATTTCTAGTCTCGTGTCCCTCAATTTGTTACTTGAACCCTCGGGTCGTAACATATTGAGGGACACAAGACTAGAAATGAGGGTTAAAAGAAAAAGTTTTATTTATTTATTTATTATTTTATTTTATTATTATAATATGGGTGCTTATCACAAAAGACAAAAATTGAGCTTCTTTTGGAGCTAGTTGTTGATGTTCTCTGAAGGATTTGTGCAATTTTTTTAGCGGACTTGGTACAGATTGTGTACACGCTGTCAGCTGGTGCTTGTGTTGCGTTCAGGCGCAACTGGGAGTTTTTGTGTTTGTGTGCTGTAGTCTGTGGGTAGTGGTTTTTTGGGTTAGCTGTTTAAAAGCTTTTTCTTTTACTCTGCTACCATGGGGTTTGCTGATGAAATCCGTTTGAAGGAAATCGAGTTAGCTTATAGAAAAGCTGCTTTGAGAGAGAAAGAGCTTGCATTGCACAGTGTTTTAAAGAAGCTAGAGCTTGCACATGAAGCCACTTTGAGAGAACTTGAACTTCAACGACAAACCACACTGACGGAAAATGAAGTTATGGTTGAGCACCAACAGGCTGCTCTGAGGGAAAACAATTGCTTTTTGAGCAACGTAAGTTAGAGTTACAGACTATGGTTCGTATGAGAGAATTGGAGCTAGGTGTTGGACATGTCCCGTTGTGTGAGGTGGGGTTTCGCCTCAGGTGGCGTTCAAGCAATGGTGAGATGGGACAGTGCTCCAGTTTTCCTTTTGCAGGCGTCTCTGAGCTTGTGAATGATGGTTTGGCTGTGGATTGTGGGTTGGTCACTCCAGAGGTGACACCACAGGTGGAGGAAGAATGCGAAGATGACGGTGTTGACGTTGGTTTGAGTGACTGTTTTTTGTTTTTCTTTGATTCAGAGTGTGAAGTGGTCGATGTTGAAGTAGATCTTAGTGACTATTTTTTATTTTCCTCTGAATCTGAACACGTCCCAGTGAATAAATTCACACAGGCATTGTTAGAAAGAGTGTTGCTGTGGGTGATGCTTATCGGAAGCATTCTGGAGTAGTCCCTGACAGAGGACGACTTTTTGGGTTTAGGATATTTTGAGTGTGACTGGTGGATGTTGGTGCGGGGTTGTGTGTGTGTGTGTGTTTTTTTTTTTACTAGGTTGTTGTTGTTTTGGGTTTGTTTTTGTCTTTGCATGGGTTTAGCTGCATCATCCCATGCAAAGTCTTTTGTGGATGGGTGTTACATCCCATGGGGAAGTAATTTTTGTTCAGGTCAGAGGGATGAGGTGTTTAAAGGTTTTGGAGGCTAATTGACTGCAGCTATGGGTTAATTAATGCACGCTGTAGCTTAGGTGGGGTGATTGGCCCGTCTTAAGAGAGGTCCAAGCAGCAGTAGCAGAGCAGAGGTCCAAGCAGCAGTAGCAGAGCAGAGGTCCAAGCAGCAGAAGAAAGAAGTTCGAAGCAGGAGAAGCTAGGAGCCGTGGCTGAAAGGAGATAAAATGTAGTAGCCAAAGAATGCCCGAATGATAAAGAAGAATATCCGAATGTTGAAGCCGAAAGAAGTCGCCGAGTGATGATGCTGATGTTGTTGTAAGAAGAAGAAACTGTGATCTGCCAATGTTGTTGTGGGAAGAAGGAGCTATGACCTGATGTTGTTGCTGTAAGAAGAAGGAGTTGTGACCTCATGTCGTTGGTGTGAGAAGAAGGAGCTGTGACCTCATGTCGTTGGTGTGAGAAGAAGGAGCTGTGACCTCATGTCGCTGTTGTGTGTGGGGCACGCCCAACCGGGGTGCTGAAGACAGGAGGCGTGAGCGTCCCACCGGACCTGGAGTTTGTTTTTGTTTAGTAACCGTCCTGAAGCTGGATTCGACCTGGCCACTTTAATTTTATTACTTTGAGAGGGACACGGGGAAGCTGAGGGTTTTGGGCTCTCCTTTTTTTTCTGGATTGCTGGAAGCGGCGTAGCCAAGGAGGCGCAGCTGGAGAGCATGAAATAAAACTTTTTCTTTTAACCCTCATTTCTAGTCTTGTGTCCCTCAATTTGTTACTTGACCCCTCGGATCGTAATAGTATGTGATGAGGAACGTTCTCAGCTCTTACCTCACCAGATTTCAGCCCTGTATGTGTCAAACTAGCTCAGTTAAAGACATTTAAACGTAGCTTTGGTGACCATCTTGACTTTTTTAAATTCAGTATTCACGGTGCATCACTCTCAGCCACCACCACATCAAAATTTCAGCTCAATATTTTTTGGAAATAGCTGAGATCGTATTATTTTAACTTTTAACTAAGGTGGCCATCTTGGAATTTTGATTTGCAGTAGGAATGTATAACAACTGCCTCTAAGCTACAACCATTACCAAATTTCAGCTAATATCTCAAGGAATGACTGAGTTATAGCTAATTTTGAGTTTTCTAAGTTAGGTGACAGCCATCTTAAGAGTCAGAGAGTCAGAGTCAGAGAGAATTTATTGTCATTTGCACCGCATGTAGTACATGTGTTGAAAACGAGATTATGTACACAGGGTCCCAGTTACATCCAACAACAAATGCAAGAGAAATACAATAATAACATCTAGGATTAACTAAGAGAGACATCACATCAGCTAGTAATACACTAAGCCCTAATGTAGTAGAAAAACATCATTATAAACAGCAGCACGAACATGAGCAGATGGTCACAGATGAACGCAGCAACAAGAAACAGATCAGTATCAGTATGATGTGACATTTTGCAGTGTTTATTCTTATTATTTATTTATTCATGAGTCTGACAGCCTCAGGGTAGAAGCTGTTTCTCAGTCTAGTGGTTCTACATTTGATGCTCCTCAACCTCCGTCCCGAGGGGAGTGGTGCAAAGAGTGAGTGTGCTGGGTGAGTGAGGTCTTTCATGATGCAGGTGGCTCTTTTTCT
This sequence comes from Garcialebias charrua, assembly GCA_038048925.1. Lineage (NCBI taxonomy): Eukaryota > Metazoa > Chordata > Actinopteri > Cyprinodontiformes > Rivulidae > Garcialebias > Garcialebias charrua. The sequence goes on from JBBPBX010030091.1 coordinate 4,927, forward strand.
GCATCTGGAGGTGTAAATGTCTGTGATGGTGGGGAGACTGACTCCCACAGACTTCTGTGCAGCCTTCACCACTCTCTGCAGAGCTTTTCTCTCTGCAACTGTGCAGCCTCCATGCCACACGTTGATGCTGGAGCACAGGACGCTCTCCACTGCACACCTGTAGAACGAGGTGAGGACTGGGCTTCTCAGACCGGCTCGTCTCAGCCGTCTGAGGAAGTAGAGTCTCTGATGACCTTTCTTGATCAGGCTGGTGGTGTTATTGCTCCAGCTGAGGTTATCATTCATGTGTACACCCAGGTATTTGTAGCTGGAGACCACCTCCACCGCAGATCCACCTATATACAGTGGGGTGTGGGTGTGTTTGTTCCTTCTGAAGTCCACAATCATCTCCTTCGTCTTCTTCACATTCATGTGAAGGTTGTTCTCTTTGCACCAGCTCTCCAGATGTTCCACCTCCTGTCTGTAGCTGGATTCATCATTATCTGTGATGCATCCCACCACAGCTGTATCATCTGCAAACTTAACAATATGACAGCCTGGATGTGTGGCTGTACAATCATATGTGAGCAGAGTGAACAGAAGAGGGCTCAGCACACATCCCTGAGGAGAGCCAGTGCTGAGGGTGATGGTGGAGGAGGAGAAGTTGTGGATCTTCACGGACTGTGGTCTGTCTGTTAAGAAGTCTAAGACCCAGTTACAAATAGAGGGGCTTAGTCCAAGTGTGGATAGTTTGTCTATCAGAGTTTGGGGGATCATGGTGTTGAAGGCAGATGTGAAGTCCACAAAGAGCAGACGCACGTATGAGTCCTTCTGATCCAGGTGGGTGAGAGCAGTGTGGACCACGGAGGAGATGGCGTCCTCTGTTGATCGGTTCTCACGGTATGCATATTGATGAGGGTCCTCGTTGATGTTGACGGCTGTCTTGATGTGGGACATGACCAGTTTCTCAAAACATTTAGCGACTATCGGGGTGAGAGCCACCGGTCTGTAGTCATTCAGACCAGTCACTGTGGAGCTTTTTGGGACTGGGATGATGGTGGCGGTCTTCAGGCAGGTGGGAACTGACTCCAGTGCAAGTGAGGTGGTGAAGATGTCAGCCAGCACCTCACAGAGCTGGTCCGCACATTCCTTCAGAACTTTCCCTGGGATGTTGTCTGGACCCGTAGCTTTATGAGGGTTGATCCTTCTGAGACTGCCTCTCACTTCTGCTGCGGTCACTTTGAGGTGCTCCTCGTCTGGTGATGAGGTGAGTCTGGTGCTAGTTGGTCTGTTTGGATCATCAAAACGTGCATAAAACTTATTGAGGGCATCAGGCAGGGATGGGTCCCTGGGGCATTGTTTGCTTTTGCCCTTGTAGTCTGTTAAGCATTTGATGCCCTGCCACATGCTCCTTGGATCATGTGAGGTGAACTGTCCCTCGATCCTCTGTGCATACGCGGCTTTGGCCTTCTTTATGCCATCATCCAGTTCTCTCCTGCACTTTCTCAACTCCTCAGTATCTTTAGACTTGAATGCAGTGTCCCTGGCTGCCAGCAGGGTGCGGACATCCTTATTTAGCCAGGGTTTTTGATTGGGGTAAAATTTAACACACTTTCTTATGGATACATTTTCAGCACATGTACTGATGTAACCCAGGACAGAGGAAGCATAAAGCTCCAGGTCAATTGAATTTCCATTCGTAGCTGCCTCTTTGAAGACAGACCAGTTTGTGTTTTCAAAGCAGTCTCTTAGCATGGGGGAACTATCTTGGCGCCACGATGTTATCACTCTTTGTTCTGGCATCGCACGTCTGAGTGGGGGTAGCTGTCTAGGGACCAATAGCAGGGAGCGATGGTCGGAAGCCCCGATCGGTGGGCGTGGCTTCGCCGTGTACGCCCCCTTCACATTCGTGTAGACCTGGTCTAATGTCTTATTTCCTCGTGTTGCTGTGAAAACGTGCTGATTGAAGGTTGGAAGGATGACACGTAAATCCACGTGATTGAAGTCCCCGGAAACAATGAAAAACCCCTCAGGATATTTACACTGCAGCGAGGTGAGTAACTCATGAATTTCTTCCTGGGCGTCTTTAGCATTAGCATCGGGGGGTATGTAAACATTGCTTATTATTATCGCTGAATAGTCGCGGGGGAGGTAATGTGGCCTACATCTTATTGTTAAAAGCTCCACAGCAGCTGAGCAGATCCTGCTGATAACGGCACAGTTCGTGCACCAGTCTTTGTTAACGTAAATGCAGACGCCTCCACCTCGCGTTTTCCCCGTAGTCTCGATGCACCGGTCCGTTCTGAAAAATAGTTTATTATCCAACTCGTAAACAGAGTCAGGAGTGTCTTCATTGATCCATGTTTCCGTGAGACAAAGCACCGAACATCTCCTCATCTCCTCCGACGTTGAACAAAAGTTAAGAGTTTTCTTCAGAGGCCTCTCCACTCCAGGTCATGTGTCCTGAGGCAGTTAGAAGCTGTTGAGTTCTGTCCATGTTTTTCCAATAAGAAAAACAGCATCTTTTGATTGCAAATGATGTTGCTAGGGATGGGGCAGATCCGATACAGTATCGGTATCGGTATCCGATACCAGCAGAATGTAAGTACAGTATCGGGTATCAGAACCAACCTGCCGATATTTCCGATACTTTCTAGATGTCAGAGAGCACATATATTTCACCATACTCTGTGACTTCTGTCTTAACATTGTTACTTAGCGGTATATTAGTGTTCAATTATAGATTAAATCTGTATCTGTTGATAAAATTCAACAAGAATTACAACTCATATAGTGCCAGAATTAAAAATAAGACTAGAAAATGGGGAGTAGAATGTGATGATTTCCCATAATGCTTAGCAGTATTTTAGACTAGTGTTCCTTGCACCATGAGTCAGAAGGACGTCTGTGGAAGAGACCTGCCTCTTCTTGTATGCCATTTGTTTGTGAATTACTGTAGTGAGGCTCAGAGTGTCTTCTTTGGGTTTACCTCACACAAGTCTGAGTTTTGTGCAACATACGTGCTCTCCCTTCAAGAACTTAATTATTACAGCCTCCTATGCTTGAACACCGATATCGGATCGGAAAAGTATCGGTATCGGTCGATACTCAGTTGTTATGTATCGGATCGGATCGGAAGTGAGAAATGTGGATCGGTGCATCCCTAGATGTTGCCATGGTAACTTGAAATGCCAGTAAAAGTAATAGCATGCATCACAGCACTGAGCCTGTTGTTTTGAGATAACATTTGTTGGGGGCACCTTGCTGTTTGGGTCACAATTAAAGGTGAAGGAAGAGCAGGTTCATTTCAGGTGGATAATAACAGGCATTCTTCAGGCAATATATTTTGAAAAAGAAGAAAAACACAGAACATTTAAATGTCACATTTTTGTCATCTGTGTATGTTTCCCATACAAGACAAAATCCGTCTCTGCATTTAACCCAACCACCACCAGGTGGTGCAATGGGCAGCCACAGAAGCGCCCGGGGAGCTGGGGAAATAGATGTGCACTCATAGACACCCCAAGGTGTGCCGTGGCCGGGGTTCAAACCCGGGTCCTTCGGATCACAAGTCCGGTTCCCCTGCCAAAACTCATTGAAATATTTAATTTCTTTAAAGTAGTGAAACCAAAAGAACAACAACACTTCATTTGACTGTGTAGCTACCGTATTTTTCGCTCTATAAGTCGCAGATTTTTGCATAAATTAGCATGTCTGCGACATACAGCGAAGCAACATATTTATATTTTTCCCATATTTATAATCCAATTTTTGGCTGAGATCTGACGAGTTCATTCATTCTGACATGGAAAATATTGAACACTACCATTTTTAGCCACCAGAGGGCCGGCTCTCCATTAATATGGCAAGTCAAGTGTCTCCATAATATGTAAAAGTGGCCATTAATGAGATACTTGGCTTGCCGTATGGGACACCTTCGTCTCTCTCCGCAACTCCTGGAGCAAACGTCAAATCAGCTGCATTTGGCTGCGCCGCCCAGGCGAAATGCAGCTGATTTGACCATTATAGTGCATTTATTAAGCAAAAGTTCAACCGAGACACACCTTTACTAGAATTTCAAGCTATAAACAATTGTTTTTAGGTGCTAATCTTGTTAAACTGTAGTTAAAGTCCTCACGTGCACCCTCCCGCTGCCGCCATTTGGCAGCCAATCGATTTTTAGCACAACACAACCCACATTTCCGGGTTGTCAGTGTTGACGTGCAACAAACGTGACATGTCAGCGGCGACACATAATAGGTGTGACTTATACGGCGAAGCAACGTACTGATGTTTTTTTTTCCACTTTATTGGACATATTTGGTCTAATGAGACTTATATTGTTGTTCACTGTTGTTAAAACCAGGTCTCTCTTGTAAATGAGTCCCAAGACTCAATGAGATTAACCTGTGTAAATAAAGGTTGAATGAATTAATGTGGTGGTGTGACGTGTATGGTGGAAAGTACGGTATTCTTAAGATGACGTTATGACAGAAGCAGAAAATATGCTGCGCTCATGTTTGGAGTCAACATGTCGTCTTATAATTCATTTCTTTTGATTCTCTGGGGGAAAACAGACCTAAAGGTTGTAAAACTCTTAAAGTTTGATGGAGAAACATTATGAGACAAAGTGAACATGGTGCTGAGGGAACGTCATCTTGTTCCTGTGTGTGTCATTCGACCGACACCAGGGTTACTATGATTTGTTTGTATTTTGTTGCACAGTAGTGAAGCGGTTCAGGATGGACAGGTTTTAGATTTCACGCGTGAAGAAGCTGTTTTAAACAGTGATCCACGCCTTTGTTGCAACTCAGTGGCACAAAACATCTTAACCACATCACATCCGTTTTAATATATCTTCAATGGCTGCCGATCCATTTTTAAGCATTGTATTTGTTTTAATTCTTTATGTATTCTGGTATTTCCTTTTCTTTCTGAGCTGCTGCGTCCTTACCTACATGCCCAGTCTCCCATCTCTGTTAAACCCAGGTGTAAGCTCAAAGGGACCAGGTTTGGGTCTGTGGAGCCTAAAGTTGTGGAACGAACTACAGTAATCCTCTTTAGCTGCTTTTGAAACTTTACCTTTACACTCATTTTTATTATTTGGCGTTAGCTACCCATTAGGTATTTATTTTTATTAAATGTTTTTATACTTTTTTAACTATAGTTTGTTCCCCCTGTTGTACATTTGTGTTACTGTATTTAATTATATTGAGGTTTGTTCCATTGAGGAGTTTCAAATGGCTTCATAAATCAAGTTGAATACTTTAATAATAAAAAAAAAAAATGTATAATCAAAACACACCAAAACCCACATCTGCAGAACATTTAAACCCTGATTCAGCTCAGGAAGCAACATTACACATGTGCCTGTAGCTTCATGAAATTTATGATTTTTGAAAATCATTTTATTTCAGTTTTCTTCTTCTAGCAAACCCAGTAATTAAATAAAGTGTTCAGGTTTCAACCTGAACTAAAAACAGCTGTGAAGATGACGTCAGAGCTGTCGGTCCAGTTTTAATAGAAACGGTTGTTTCCAGCAGCTCGCGCTGAAAGAGAAGCTGTAAAATAATGACCCGTCTGTGTTTGAGGCTCTCACCAAACTCCATGTTCGTATCGAAACAACACGCTTTGTTCTTCTAAAAACTTGTGTAAACTTTATTTATCCATCAGATAAACTTGTGTAAACTTTATTTATCCATCAGATAAAATTGTGTAAACTTTATTTATCCATCAGATAAACTTGTGTATGTTTAATCAGCTTCTCTCTCTTTGATTCGGTTCTGATTGCAGGAATCTGTTTTATGTCAAACTGTGATTTAACCTCAATTAAAACCTAACTTGTTGTGTTTTATTCTGTACAGGAAGTTGACTTTTAATTTATAAAGAGAACGCCTCTTTACGCTTCATATATAAACTGGTTTTACTTTAAACTTTGAGCTGATTCATGACGTTTAAAGTGAAAGCACTAGTAAAGTTAAAGTGTTTGACTTCATGCTCACCTTTAATGAACAGCACTCCGAGCACGAGGAGAAGACAATAATTCATCACCAGGTGATAAAAAATGTATTTTCTCTGCTGATGAAAACGAAGCGGACTCTTTTCATAAAAGCGGTCCAGGTGGAGAGCAGGCCTTCAACAGACGGAGCAGCAGCTGATGAGTTCCTGAACTGAAGTTCATTCAAAAGAAGATAAATTTGTTCTGGGCGAGCCAGAAAGACCATTCTTTGAGTGACGGCTGTGATCAGAAGTGACGTAGGCAGAGAGGTGAGTACATCTGGGAAAGATTACTCACTCAGATTATAATTTGTTTAAACTGCTGCTCAGTAACTAACTTTTTACCTGTAATGTTAAACAAGGACGAGTTCATTGAACAAAAAGGTGCATGTTTCTAAATAATAATAATAATAATAATAATAATAATAATAATAATAATAATTAATTCAATTTATAATGCACTTTTCATTACTGAAAATCTCAAAGTGCTACACATATATTGAATGCTACACACATTCATAAACCGGTGGCGGCAGACTACCATGCAAGGTGCTTTCCAGTCCTACCTAAAACACTTTCTATGTTTAGGAATTGTTTTCTGACACGTTTTATGTCTGAGTCCTGCTTCTTCTTCAGGGTCACCACGGTGAACTGAGTCACACGAAGACCAGGGGCCTCATGTATCAACGGTGCGTACGCACAAAAACCTTGCGTACGCCATTTTCCACGCAAAACTCCGTATGTATCAAAACAGAACTGAACGTGGAAATGTGCGCAGCTCCACGGCAACTCCAGGTCTGGCGTACGCACGTTTCTGTGGTTTTTGTTCCTTTGGCGACACTTACAGGTGATTCTGAGAAACTGTTCATGACGTGAAAATGATTAATATTCCCACCAAACACACATGATTAACAATTATTACATCCACATGGACGCAGTTAAATAAAGGACGCGCAAAGTTGTGCAAAAAATACATTTAACAGGAACGGATTCAGCCTTACTGGAGGATATAATAAATGGGTGATTCTTTTTTTGCGGCAACATTTTGGCTTCAGGACTTTTGAAAATAAAAAGAGTAATATTTTAAGTTTTAAATATTTTGTTACATCACTGACATGTTTAGCAATAAGAAATTAATAATGGTCAAGCTCAGGGCTGGATAAAATAATAATTACAGGTAAAGTAATAATTACATGTATATGTGATTACTTTTTACCTGAATTTCCACCCTGTTAGGTCCTTGTTACACCTTGTTTGGTTCATAAACCTAACAGGGTGGAACATAACAGGGTGGAATTTTTTTAGCTAATCTAGCTGTAGCTCTTTATGTGGTCAACATTTAGCTAGCTAACCTTCAACAGAATAGCAAACCTTTAATGACTAAATCTAATATGTTGTTTTTTAAATTCTACCAAATAAACATTTCCCACAATTTATCTTAACAGGGTGGAACTTTAAGGTTGACTCATACAGGTTTAATATATTTAAGATTAAAAAAAGTAAGGAGAGAGTGACAGATGAAGCTTAACTTGTTTTCCATGGTTGAATTCCCTCCAAAACCAATTGATGTCTTCTTCTTGTAAATGGCTTTTATGGAATTGTAGTCTTTTGAGGGCAAAAAGGAAACATTCTAACAGGGTGGAAAGTTACTACTGGGACATGTATAATATCAAGAAAATATCAAATAAAAAAATAGTTTCAACAGATTCAGTTTCATAATAAAATAAGGTTTAGTCCAGTCAATCAAATTATTGAAGAAATTTCTTTTTTAATTTAATTTTATTGTTTAAACTTATTGAGGAAATATTTTACACTGCACTGCGGACACAATAAAATTGACCATCTATGTCACCAAAAAGGTGTGTAAAGTACAAAATAATATTTTAAATGCATTTCATTTATATTTGAATGATGGCAAACATCTAAGTGTATAATTAAAATACTTTGTTGTAAATATTTGGCACATTTTAGAAAAAAATCAGGGTAAGAGAAACATGCGGACATGAATGTTGCCCCAAAAAAAGAATCACCCAAATAGTGTAACACGCAGAGCATTCATTTATAAACAGATATAATTTTCTGATCTATGATATGGCTTATCAGCCGTTTTCAGGAATAATCCTTTTTTCAGTTTGGCACTGCTGCGCTCTGGGGCGCAACACAGGAGCCGTAAACCACGCGTGCATACAGAAGCAGCGATCAAACTGTTCCGCAGGAGCTTTCCAGAGGGAGCTGGCAGAACGATCGGGACTGTCCAGTCCACACAAAGCCGGATCATATCCAATGGAATGGTCTCATCTATATGATTCTAAAGGCTTAGTTATGGTCGCGCTTTGGAGCGCGCGCACCCTCGCCGGCAGTGGAGGTGTTTCATAATCTGCGTTTATTGTAGATTTCTCCAAAATGACACGTGAAAGTACACCTTATAACTTGTAGGAGAGTAAAAGCTTCACAGACAAACAGATTGCGCACAAAGGCTGCGGCGCGCGCAGCGTTTGGAGACTCCAACATCACGTCATGTCATGAAAACTCTCCACTGAGGCGCACAGACTCGTTTCTTCATATCAGCTATTAAATAAACAAAGATCTATGTTCTACCAAACATCTAAGTTCCTCTGTGTTTACAGTAATTATGGTAATAAACTCGTGCGCAAAGTTAATATTTTCACTCAGAATGAATGGATGAGCCGGTTGCGCACCAAAGCAGGGTGCGCGCACACACAAATACCGACACACAATCACTCGTTCTTTGCGTGATGAACACATTTTATTACTATTCTTACTTAGGATTATTTTCCTCACTCATATTATATTAAATTCATTATTTTCCTGAATCTAGAAATCATTTCTGATCGCGCAGGGATCAAACAAACATGTCCTTCACACATGCAGGAAGTAATTTGCATCTGTTTAACATATGTAAATGAAGGCGTGTCAGGGGAGGTGTCTCACGTGCGCTCAGTTCCACGTTAATTGTGATGTACAAAAGGAATGTGCGTGGATTCAGGCGTACGCACGGTTTGATACATCTGGATTTTTTTGTGCGTACGCCGTTTTCTGGATTTGACCGTACGTCACGTTTCAGTAAGAAATCCACGCAAGTCTTTGTACATGAGGCCCCTGGCGATTATTTTACACCGGATGTTCTTCCTTATGCCCACCGACAGGGCCGGCCCAAGCCTCCATGGAGCCCTAAGCGAAATTTGGTTTGGGGCCCTCTATTTTTGCTACTAATGTGGATTACTGCAATCAACAGTCAGATGATCAGATCATTCACTGACCTATCATAAACCCATTGCAACTCTGACAGCCCTGGTTACATTATCCTATGTGTATTTTGGTACTAAAAGTAACTAAAGGAAAAATAAAACACCAGCATACAATGTATTTTACTGCAAAAATGTCATCTGGTTTATTAACTTTGGTTCCAAAGAACTGCAACAGTAATGTTCAAAATAATTTGGAGCGCAAAATCAACAACAGATAACATAACTTGGATGCATAAAAATTAATTAAGTTGTGCAAAAACAGACAAAAGAAAATAAAAATATCAAGGAAATACTTAAATAAGGTAAATGAACAATGAAACCACGTAAAATGGTTTAAACAAAGAAATTTATAGTTGAATAATTAGATCTTAAAACTATGTAAATATATGTAACAATTTGCAAAAGCTGAACTTAAACGATAAAATAGAATCACATGGAAATCATTACTAAAAAAAAAATCTGTTGCACTTAGGGGGCCCCCTTGTTGCCCCGGGGCCCTATAAGCCGCTTAGTTTGCTTATGCCTTGGGCCGGCCCTGCCCACCGAGCTACCACAGCCCTCTGTGTGGAGCAGAGAGCAGCATCCAGGGTGCCCGGGGGAGCAGATGGTGTGGTCAGGAGGCCTTGCTCAAGGGCCCATGGTGGGGCAAATAAGGGTGGAGGCAGGTGTGGGTGTTCCGATCACATGCCCAGCTGCTTTAACCTCTGCGCCACCACTCCCATGAGATAAAAGCAAATGTTTGATTACTTCACATCCGTTTGCTCATTTAGATTTTTCATGAATTATTGGTAGATTTAAAATACATTTAAAAATAAATAATAATTTTATTATTATTATTATTATAAACCGAAGGTATAGTCGACGATACGTTTTCACAAGCTATCTTTACATTGCCGTAACTCTGCAACCGTTTGCGCTATCAGAAAAATTTAAACGGTGTTTGAAAGAAAAAAGAGTGCGCTTTTAGGCTGTTTTTGCTGCAGTTACGGTAGTCACTCTCTCCCGGCTGCAGCGCTGGGGAAAGCGAGGCTTTTGTCTTCAGCAGAACGGAATGCAGCGTGAGCAGGCAAACATGAGCAGCAGAGCAGAGATTCAGCAGAAACTATGTCAAACTAATGTTTTTCAAGGAATAAAAAGACAATAAGGAGATTCCTAGATGATTTGGAGAAGTTTCTTTTTGTTCTTCTGAAGAAAAAGCTGAAAAAACATTTGATCTAATAACTTTTTGAATTTTATTTCTGAATGAATGAGGCTCGCTTGTTACTTGTGGATAATAGTTTTTACTGGGTACACATAATAGGATGTATTTATAGTTTTATTTTATGTTGTTTTTAGAATAGTTTATCAAGTCTATAAGATATTATAATCATCAGTTTGTACTTTGTCTGTGTAGAAGTGCACTATATATGAAAGTCTCAATACAACAGCACCACACACCACATTGCTGTGACCAACTCGTGATACACAAGGACCAGTGTGTCACTATGAGAAGTAAGATGATGACCAGAGATTCCAGGAAGAGCTGGCAGCACACCTCCTAGGTGTTCCTCTTCGAAATGAGCCACAAAAAGGAACCTGTAGACCATCTCCAGCCCCATGCAGCAACGATCAGGCAATGTGTCTCAGAGAGCAAGCATGGGAAGGCGGCGCTGCAAGCACTGAATAAGAAAAGCACAGCCTGGAGGTGTGAGGCCTGTGATGTGGGCTTGTGCCTCAGCTGGAGAGAAACTGCTTCAGGGAATACAAACAAAGGCTCAGGACAATAATAAGAAATGGGGGAGGGGAAAAATCGCCTGTAAATAGTTAGAATTGTTAGTCTGTTTCTTGTTTGTAAAAATATGTGGGAATAAAAAAAACATTGTAAATGTGTTCTATAGTGTTGAAATTGTTAATTTGTGATGCAAAATCTGTACTTCATGTTCAAATGCAAATTTTTATTTGCATAAAATCACTAAAATATATTTTCGTTTTTTGTTTTTTAGTGATATTAAACAGTTTTAATAGTGGTTTAGTATCAAGTATAATGTAAAACAATGCCAGATATTGAAAGTTCTACATATTCTGGAAAAATGTGCTGAAGCACTGGGCCATAGGACATTTTCTTCCTATTTTCTAGTGAAAAACAAGTAAAAAATGCAGGCGGAAATTTGAGGCTTAGGTGTAAATTAACCACCTCGGTGACCTCAGCGCCAGAGATTGGAGAGCCTGACCCAAAGTCCCCAGGCTCCGCTTCCTCAGTGGAAGACGTGCCAGTAGGATTGAGGAGGTCTTCGAAGTATTCCGCCCACCGACTCACAACATCCCGAGTTGAGGTCAATAGCACGCCATCCCTACCATAAATGGTGTTGGTCGCGTACCGCTTTCCCCCCCTGAGACGCCGGATGGTGGACCAGAATCGCCTCGAAGCCGTACGGAAGTCATTCTCCATGGCCTCTCCGAACTCCTCCCACGCCCGAGTTTTTGCCTCAGCAACCACCCGAGCCGCATGCCGCTTGGACTGTCGGTACCTATCTGCTGCTTCCGGGGTCCCACAGGCCAAAAAGGCCCAATAGGACTCCTTCTTCAGCATGACAGCATCCCTCACCGCCGGTGTCCACCACCGGGTTCGAGGGTTGCCACCACGACAGGCACCAACAACCTTGCGGCCACAACTCTGATAAGCTACCTCGACAATAGAGGCGCGGAACATGGCCCACTCGGACTCAATGTCCCCCGCCTCCCTCGGAACGTGTTCAAAGCTCTCCCGGAGGTGGGAGTTAAAGCTCCGTCTTACGGGAGACTCTGCCAGACGTTCCCAGCAGACCCTCACAATACGTTTGGGTCTGCCAGGTCTGACCGGCATCCTCCCCCACCATCGGAGCCAACTCACCACCCCCTCTCTTCACCCGAGTGTCCAGGACATGCGGCCGCAGATCAGATGAGACGACAACAAAGTCGATCATCGAACTGCGACCTAGGGTGTCCTGGTGCCAAGAGCACATATGGACACCCTTATGCCTGAACATGGTGTTCGTTATGGACAATCCATGACGAGCACAGAAGTCCAACAACAAAACACCACTCGGGTTCAGATCAGGGGGGCCGTTCCTCCCAACCACACCCCTCCAGGTCTCACTGTCATTGCCCACGTGAGCGTTGAAGTCCCCCAGCAGAACAAGGGAGTCCCCAGGAGGCGCACTCTCCAATACCCCCTCCAAGGACTCCAAAAAGGGTGGGTAATCTGCGCTGCCGTTTGGCGCATAGGCACAAACAACAGTCAGAGCCCGTCCCCCCACACGTAGGCGAAGGGAGGCTACCCTCTCGTTCACCGGGGTGAACCCCAACGTACAGGCACCAAGATGGGGGGCAACAAGTATGCCCACTCCTGCTCGGCGCCTCTCACCAGGGGCAACTCCAGAGTGGAAGAGTGTCCAACCCCTCTCAAGGAAACTGGTTCCAGAGCCAGAGCCATGCGTTGAGGTGAGTCCAACTATTTCTAGCCGGAACCTCTCAACCTCACACACTAGCTCAGGCTCCTTCCCCACCAGAGAGGTGACATTCCATGTCCCAATGGCCAGCTTCTGTAGCCGAGGATCAGACCGCCAGGGTCCCCGCCCTCGGCCACCACCCATCCCACATTGCACCCGACCCCTTTGGCCCCTCCCATAGGTGGTGAGCCCATGGGAAGGGGGACCCACGTCTCCTCTTCGGGCTGTGCCCGGCCGAGCTCCATGGGTGAAAGCCCGGCCACCAGGCGCTCGCCAACGTGCCCCACCTGGCTCCAGAGTGGGGCCCCGGTGACCCGCGTCCGGGCGAGGGAACATTTTGTCCATTTATTTTACTCATCATTGGGGTCTTCGGGCTGCACTTTGTCTGGTCCCTCACCTAGGACCTGTCTGCCTCGGGTGACCCTACTAGGGGCATGAAGCCCCTGACAGCATAGCTCCTAGGATCATTGGGACACTCAAACCCCTCCACCACGGTAAGGTGGCGGCCCAGGGAGGGGTATTATCATCCAATAATATATCCTATATTATTAAATAGTCAGAAAGAAACAAGTCATAACCAAACAGAACACAGCTCAGTAAACAAGACAACTACACAACAATGTGAACTTTCTAACAGCTTTGGTAATAAAGTGTAAAGGAATCTAAAGGCCGTTTTTGTAATTAAACACAAACGAGGTCAGTTTACTGACTTACCTATAGATTAGATGATATATTTGAGCAGGTTTTAGACTGTTTCAAACTTACCATCAGTTAAACGGGGTCTCAACTTTTTCAGATTAAATCAACAAATCTAACGATGTGATTAGCCAGAAATGTAACTTCACAGGAGACTTCAATTTATATTGGTCTACCAGAAAATAGACCTTTTATTGAAACTATCACAAAATTACATTAAACATTGGTATCGATATTAGCTCTGATTCTAACTACTATGACAAGAATTCAAATTAAAAACAAACAGACAGTTGGACCTTTCTGTTGGCACATTACTTAAAGTTTACCATGATGAAAATAAACATAAGGAGGAGTTTAAGGAGGAAAGATAAAAGATTGAAAGGAAATGGTTGAATCTTATCTTGAGATGTTTAACCAGAGATAGCACCCTCTGCTCGGTTTCGGCTGGACGTCCGTACCGTGATGAAACGACTTTTACCTTCGTGAAGATGATCCTGTCTCGACTCCGGTAAATTAGTCAAGCCAGACGCGCATGCTGCTGCGTTTTACAGGCGACCCACGTTCATCTTGCCACGGTCTCGAGACCGTCTGCGTCGGCCTCCCAGAGTAATGCCCAGCTCTGGTTTTGTTTCAAGATAACTTCCAGAAAGAGTGTCACCGCTTGGAGCTGTGACACTCGAAGGGGTTCACAGCTGACGTGCTGTTTGAACCTTTGCTGAAGACGTGGGCCCTTGGTGCATGGCCGGGACGTACATCAGCTTGGAGGAAAACGTCCGTGCATCTTCCCTTCTCCCCGAGAACTCATCAGCTCAGCTTCTCCCCGAGAACTGAGTCCCAGCACGGAGACAAAACAAAACCTGCAGGTGTGAAAACAGAGCACTCTCTGTTTGAGCACAGATGAATTGTTTTTAGAACGGACGGGAGACCGAAGATTAAGTTATGTCTAGAACTTTTCTTTCGTTCCAAAAACAGTTCAAACAAATAGACGGATTGTTCATTCAACTTTAGACACTTATTCTGCAGAGAGCAGACAGTTTAAAGCAAGATCATTCTGAGATGTTCTCTTAACTTTGGCATATTTAAAATATACCAGCTTAGTAAAATCATCATTAAATGACAAAAATATACTGTTGATCAATTATGAATTAACACACATTAAAAAGAAAGTTCAATCTGATTAATTGGTGTCCATTAATTCAACATAATTCTAACAAAAAGTAGTGTCCACTTGTGTCCTTGAGCTCCAAGCAAGTGTAACACTGAGAGTTTCAGAGAGGTGTGAACCCTAAAATATCAAAGACGAGGTGTATCACTACAGTCCCCCTTTTTGGAAGTCATCGCCTGTCCTTGGAGATGAGTTCCAACCCGAAAGGATACCACCGAATGTCTCTGACCTCTATGTAATCCAGCAAGTGGAAAAAAAAAGTCAAAAAAAAAGAAAGTTCAAAATTATTCATTCATTCATTCAACCTTTATTTAGTCAGGTAAATCTTTTGAACCTCATGGGCTCATTTACGAAAGCGACCTGCTAAAACTAAAGAACAATGAACAGCAGTGGTAGAATTTCCTTAAACAATAAACAATAAACAAACAAACAATAAACAATAGAAAACAAAAGAGAGAAAAAAACAAAAGAAGTTTTTTTTTTTTTTTTTTTAACAAAGTATCAAAAAACTAGCAAAACATTATAAGGTAGACGTATAAAATCAAAGACAGGAACAAATCTGCATTGGTTTTTGCCAGGATTCCAACAGATTCTGAAAACCATTTAGAGAAGTCAAGGTCTATATACTCCCATAATGTTGGAAAACAAAGTCTTATAATCCACAACGGTAAATCCACAACGATGGGGTTATTGATTTCATCAGCACGAATGGTTAATCAGCATGTAGAGGGGATCCCTCGATTGAAGCAGAGGAGGCGGGCCTTGGATGAAGGTTGAAGACCAACGTTGGATCAGCAGGTCCCCACATCGAAGGTTGCAGGCTGGATGGCTTCCAGTCGGTGCCACCCTGGTTCAATGTGTCATGCAATTATGTGGTTTTAGGTGGGCTTATGATAGGGATTCTACATTAAGCCTTACCTATATGCACCTGGTATGTAAGCTATCATGGATTAGATCAGCTACAATTACCAATTAAGGGGTGGATCAATGCTGTAAAAATCAGAAATAGGGATCTATACCTATAGAAATGTGGAGGGCTTCTGTAACGAAGGCCTCTTCATTCAAACTATTCCTCCATTCATTATTTAGTTTAGGTTAAACTAAAATAAAAAAATGAAACTAGTTTGGTCTAAATGTCTGTTGTCTTTTAGACGAACGACGCAAGATTTGGTAATCCCTAAAAATTTTGAAGTCTATGGCGAGACTCATCAAAATGAATAGATCTAGAATAGAAACGATCGAATCGGTTCTATCTAAATGATTGGGAGATCAGTGTAGATTATAGTACCTTAAGTAGTATTAATCTACAATGACTTTTCAAAGATTGAGATCTTTAACAAAATGAACAGCATGTTGGCATAGTTAAATCCATTTAAGTCTTCAACTTATCAACAATCAAAACCTCTTTTGGCTGGGAGTGTTCAGAAAACAATAACAACTTCAATAACACAAAAGTAGCAATCAAGCAACTAAAAACAACGTTTCACTACGTCAAACTCACTCTGGTCGTCAGATTCCAACGTGTCACACACAAGAAAAACAGTTCTTAGCTTTATAACCGATGTCAATTAAATCCTGCAGATTTAAACGGTTGTTAAGGTTAGTTTTTGTTGTGGGTTTTATGCTTAGCGTTTCTAAGTTCTAGTTGGAACGGTTTCTTTTCGCAACTAGAATAGTTTAAACTGTTCAGTTTATTTACTATCCTGTGCTTGGATGACCTTATTTTCCCATGAAGTCTGTGAGTTTGCGAGCTCTTTGTCGTTTGTGGGGTTATTGAAATCTTTGTCCTTGAGTGTGGACGTCCGTCCATGGGCACGAGTTAGGATGCCATTGTTTAGTTTAAGCTGTTCACGCAGTTTATTGGGAACCTTGTACAGGAACCTTATAGGTTTCGGCCAACGTATCTCTGTACGTTTACCTCTTTCTGCGTAATACAGGTGTGTCACAACTGTCGGCGCCGTCGCAGGCGTGTCTCTGTCGTTGTGATTTATGTCTTCCCACTTCATGAATGAAGAGGTGCTCTTTGAGTCTGTCAGAACTATGTCATCGCTGAGTAGTTCCAGATTCAAAAGCCCTTGAACCAAGGTTTCATCGAAAGCTTGGCTGATGGCTGAATTATCTGTCCCAGAGGACAGCACAGCGTTCTCGGTGTGTGATCCTTGGATCTCTACACCGTCCTCTACCTGTGGTAGGAAGTTTGAGTCTGCCCCCCTTTTGTTTGAGGAGGGGTCCTCAAAATCTGTAACAATGGAGTCCAAGTGACTGTCAGCGTGTTGTAGACTGTCACCTTCTGGACTCAGATGTCCTTGAACCAAGACTTCACTGAAATCCTTGCTGTAAGCCGAATTACCTATCCCACAGGACAGTACAGCGTCATCGGTGTGGGACCCTTGGATCTCCACACCTTCTTCTACCGATGGTAGGCAGTGCTCAGTGAGTGCTGAAGGTGTCAGCTCGCAGAGGAGGTTCTCGTGTTGGTCCAGAGTCTGGTCCACCTGTTGAGTCTCCTCTGTCTCACCTGTATATGAAGGTTCACTTACCGGGCTCGTGGTCTCGGTTGGGGAATCCCATGTGACCTCAGCGGTACCTGTTGTTAGACAGTCAGTGTCCTGACCTTGGGTGGGCACCTCGATTGGCAGTGGACTGCTCACTGTGGCCCACAATGTCTGACTACCATAATCTATAATCGCTTCAAAGCGATTTATAAAATCTTGGCCGACCAGAAATGGGAAGGAGTCCACCGTAGACACATGTACCGGATGGCAAATTGTCGTCTCGCCCATCTGCATGTGAACCATGGCAATAGCTGTCAGGGTTGTACCCATTTCTGAGAGTCCTTGCAACTCTATAGCACATTCTGTCAGGGGTATCTCTCTGCCAACACTGTTAGCGGCGGTCCGTAGCCTCTCAAACAGCTCGGCTGACATGATAGTCACGTCTGAGCCGCTATCCAGGAGTGCCTCTCGCGCGAAGACCCCTTCCAGTCTGAGTGGCAGGTAAGCTTTCTTAGCGCGCCCCATTCTCATAAATTTACACAGAAACCTTCTAGGTTTAAGCACACACCTCTGTGTACGCGTAACTCTGTCTGTGTAATCGTCGTTGCCGTCAGCATCATGATGGCTGTCCGCCTCATGACCTTCAGGATGTGGGTTCTCAGCAATCTGTTTGCTGTCAGCATCTGGACTTTCAGGACGCTGATCATCAGCAATTTGTTTGCTGTCAGCATTTATATCAGTGTTGACGTTGTTGTTGTCAACTGTGTGCACTGAGTAGTTGCAAAAGGCAGTGCTGCGCGTCGCTTCGTCAGGTGGAACAACGTTGTTTGTGTTATCATCAAGGACAACGTCATACGTTGTGTCAGCTTGGTCAACCACTGTAACATTAAAACATTTGACAAACAACTCACAATCTCAGTCACGTCCACGGGCGGAGGCACCACTTCCATAATCTGGAGCATGTGTGACTCATTGCATGTCTCAAACTGTGCAGTTCGAGGGGCAGTGGCAGGAGGGCTGCTTCTCGGGGGCACATGTCGGGACAGACCATTTTTCAAAGGGTCACGGTTCCCAGACATCAACTTCTCTCGAAGTTCACCCACTGTGAGACCTAGGTGAGAACTCTTTTGGTTCGATCTGAACCATCTTGGTTCATCTAGAGAGCGAACACCTGCCTTTTGTGGTTCATTGCTCATCACAGGGTTTTCAACCTGAGGCGAAAGAGGAGCGGTACTCCTGGTGGTCCGATCAGAGTCATTGTTCCAGCTGGACACAACCTGTGGTTTGTTATCATGAGGATTCTGTTCACTCTCGCACTCTATAGGAGAGGAAACCTCTTCTAATGTCTGCGAGTGGGATGTGACCTTTTGACCTGTACAAACCTCTGATGGTATCCTAGGTTGTATTTCGGCCTCGAAAACTGTCGTAGCATACTGTCTTATCACTTCCATGGAATCTTTTTTGCAATCAACCTTGAAATGAACACATTTCATTTGAAAAGGCATAAGATTCATAATGAAAAGACGTTTAAACTCCATATTTTCCTCTAATCCAGGGACAGTTTTGCCCCCGGAGTAGACCGAGATTAGCCTGTCGTAGAATGACAGGGGATTTTCCCACTTATCCTGACGGACGTTCCATGCAGCCAAGTAATTAGCATACGATGAAGCAGATTCCCCCACTTTGCGGGAAGCACGGGCAGGAATCCCAAGGCCCCCATCCATCCATCTAGGATACACAGAACAAGAGGCCCCCTCAGGTGGTTCACCTGTTTGAACGTCCATCTTTGTACTGATGTTCTGTGAAAAATCAAATAACGTGGGTCTCATTTCACAGTGTGTATTCTCACCATGTGATGCCAGGATGTGAAATTAAATGAAAATCAGTGATTCCTATTAATTTGTCGACCTGTGACAAGGTCAAACAAAATTGGCTGTTTTTTGTGTGACTTTGTGAAAATCAAGACAAAAGAAACCTCATGTGTGTTATTTGAAACTTGCAGTTTAAAACAGGGACAGAGAGCTAGTTTTGCACAGAATTGATGATAAAAGTGTCAAGTTCTATCAACAAACAGACATGTCTGTATTAAATCTGTGTAACTGTTCTGCCATCAACATTTGATTATATGTGAAAATCAAATGAGAGGGTGCTGTGTGTACAATATCCTCAAAATGTTCCTCTTCTAAAACAGGAACATTCAGCATGTACAAATTACAGGAAGACTGCGTCTTCTAAAGTAACCAGCAGATGGGGTGACAGCGCTGGAGAAGTCGATCATCGAACTGCGACCTAGGGTGTCCTGGTGCCAAGAGCACATATGGACACCCTTATGCCTGAACATGGTGTTCGTTATGGACAATCCATGACGAGCACAGAAGTCCAACAACAAAACACCACTCGGGTTCAGATCAGGGGGGCCGTTCCTCCCAACCACACCCCTCCAGGTCTCACTGTCATTGCCCACGTGAGCGTTGAAGTCCCCCAGCAGAACAAGGGAGTCCCCAGGAGGCGCACTCTCCAATACCCCCTCCAAGGACTCCAAAAAGGGTGGGTAATCTGCGCTGCCGTTTGGCGCATAGGCACAAACAACAGTCAGAGCCCGTCCCCCCACACGTAGGCGAAGGGAGGCTACCCTCTCGTTCACCGGGGTGAACCCCAACGTACAGGCACCAAGATGGGGGGCAACAAGTATGCCCACTCCTGCTCGGCGCCTCTCACCAGGGGCAACTCCAGAGTGGAAGAGTGTCCAACCCCTCTCAAGGAAACTGGTTCCAGAGCCAGAGCCATGCGTTGAGGTGAGTCCGACTATTTCTAGCCGGAACCTCTCAACCTCACACACTAGCTCAGGCTCCTTCCCCACCAGAGAGGTGACATTCCATGTCCCAATGGCCAGCTTCTGTAGCCGAGGATCAGACCGCCAGGGTCCCCGCCCTCGGCCACCACCCATCCCACATTGCACCCGACCCCTTTGGCCCCTCCCATAGGTGGTGAGCCCATGGGAAGGGGGACCCACGTCTCCTCTTCGGGCTGTGCCCGGCCGAGCTCCATGGGTAAAAGCCCGGCCACCAGGCGCTCGCCAACGTGCCCCACCTGGCTCCAGAGTGGGGCCCCGGTGACCCGCGTCCGGGCGAGGGAACATTTTGTCCATCCATCCATCCATCCATCCATCTTCTTCCGCTTATCCGGGGTCGGGTCGCGGGGGTAGCAGCCTAAGTAGAGAGGCCCAGACTTCCCTCTCCCCAGCCACTTGGAGCAGCTCCTCCGGGGGAATCCCAAGGCGTTCCCAGGCCAGCCGAGAAACATAGTCCCTCCAGCGCGTCCTGGGTCTTCCTCTGGGAAGAACATTTTGTCCATTTATTTTACTCATCATTGGGGTCTTCGGGCTGCACTTTGTCTGGTCCCTCACCTAGGACCTGTCTGCCTCGGGTGACCCTACTAGGGGCATGAAGCCCCTGACAGCATAGCTCCTAGGATCATTGGGACACTTAAACCCCTCCACCACGGTAAGGTGGCGACCCAGGGAGGGGTATTATCATCCAATAATATATCCTATATTATTAAATAGTCAGAAAGAAACAAGTCATAACCAAACAGAACACAGCTCAGTAAACAAGACAACTACACAACAATGTGAACTTTCTAACAGCTTTGGTAATAAAGGTTAAATACTTCATTAGAATCAAACTTTTTAATAATCAATCTTTCATTGTTCAGTTCAAACTTTCTAAGCTTATGTCACTGGATATTGCACCAAATAAATGTTGTTTTGGAAATTCTAACATTTACTTTTACTTAATACTCTTACTTTAAGCACATTTTATAAGATACATTTACTTTTGATACTTAAGTACATTAAATGTCAGATACTTTAAGACTTTTATTTAATTAATATTTTAAAGGAGACTTTAACTTTTACCAAAGTAATTTTATGGTAAGATACTTGTACTTTCACTGAAGTATCACTTTGAGTTACTTTATACAACACTGGTCAACAGTACAATGAAATGCTCAGGATGAAAAGAAATGACTTGACTCACTAAAAACAAAAGAACAAGAAATACTAAAGCATTCAATACGGGTACAAAATAAAGTACCAAAAAGTGAAAAATAATATTTACAAGGTCCTAAAGAGAAAATGGTAAAACAACAACATGGTAGAATGTTTACGGTGCAAGCAGGTCTCTCTTGTAAATGAGTCCTCACGACTTAATGATGTCAGGGTTTCAGGCGGAGCTGAGCCGGAAACTGAAAGTTAGGCACCATAACTCATGTTCCCTGAAGGAAGGGAACGAGGTGCAAGACATTGACTATGGGAATTGCGCCGCTGCGCGGTTCACCTGAAGTAATACAATCACGCCTTTTCTAAAGGCAGGTGGGCGTCAGCGTCCGCAATGAGGCCCCGCCCTCTTTGCATAAAATGGGCTGACGCCCCACCTTCATTCTCAGGTTGCACTTCACCGAGCTTGGATATTGAAAGGGCAAACATGTGTTGCTCCTCGTTCCCTTCCTTCAGGGAACAAGAGTTATGGTGCATAACTTTCAGTTCCTTTATCAGTCAGTATACTCAGTGTAACACATTGACTATTGGAACGTAATTCAATTACGCCCTGGAAATGCATGCTTGCGAGAACTTATGCCTTAGACTACAGGTGCCAGTTGTTCTTTACTCTGTGGTAGAGAGAACAGCCTGAGTTACGTCACATGCTGTGACATCCAAACTGTAGTGTTTCATAAACGTGTTTGATGATGCCCAGTTAGCAGCTGCACATATTTCTGCTACTGGCACACCTCTGAATTAGAACCAGGAAGTGGCTAGGCCTCAGGTTGAGTGAGTATGTACCCCAGAGGGCACCTGCTGACCTTTGCTGTATGCCTTCTTAATGGCCATAGTCACCCAGTGTGAGAGGCGCTGTTTTGACAGGGCCCTGCCAGAAGCAGGAGTAGCAAAACCAACAACATCAGTATATGACGAGTAGGGAATGAGGACATGTTGGACAGGAAGAGGACTTGGACTTGCTGATAATATCAGCAATGTCATCAGCAGAGGGGAGGGAGAAGACAGAGAAAGAGAAGGGAGTTCAACGAGGATGCTGGGGGCAGTATTTGGTCCAAGGTGTTTATGAATTGAAATAATCTTTTCATTGAAATATGACATAATGGAGTTGCAAAATTCTGTGGAAACCATGTGAGAGGGTAGAGAGTTAGGAGATGAGACAGAACGTTGAAGGAGAGAGAACAATGTCTTTGAATTACCAACATTTGAACTGATGATGAGAAGTTGGATTTGGCTTGAGAAATACTGTTCTTGTAATGGATGAAATGTGATGTTAATGTCAGTAAAGAACCATGACCAAATATATGCTGGTGAAGATTCTCAGTCGTCCAGGACATGATAAAATCAAAAAAGGCGTTCAATACAGGATCAACTGGACTTTATTTGTTGCAGAAAAGGTTTCGACTTCTGTCCAGAAGTCTTTTTCAATTCTGAATGAAAGGAAGCTGTGAGAACGGGAAGTTTTATACAGGCTGAGTGACAAGCCACGCACCAACGTTGGTGCGTGGCTTGTCACTCAGCCTGGATAAAGCCCAGAAAGACTCCAGGAAGAGCTGAGAATAAACCCGGAAAAGCTCTGGACAACGACAACGAGCGCGGGTGAATCTTTGGAGATTGGAGTCGTAAGGACGAGCGTTTTTTGGTGAGCAACTACTGAAATGCTAAACTAGCACCATGAATGAACTCATCGTCGATTCAAGTAGCCGATGGGCGCGGCTAACCTTCGACGGAGATGAAAACAATTATGAACTGTGGGAGACGAGAGTTCTGGGACATCTTAAACTTCAAGGTCTAAAAGACACCATATTGGGAAGAAATATCGACGATGACGTCGACGTGGATGTACCGGCTGACACAGATGAAGAGAAAAATGAAAAGGCATATGCCGAGTTGATCCAATTCCTCAACGACAAAAGTTTGTCTCTCGTGATGAGAGAAGCTGCCGACGATGGTCGAAAAGCATTGAAAATACTAAGAGACTACTACGCAGGAAAAGGTAAACCAAGAATCATCAGTCTCTACACTGAACTAACTTCATTGAGGAAGGAGAGCGGTGAAAGTGTGACTGAATATGTCATACGTGCAGAGACACTTATTACAGCCCTGAGAAATGCCGGGGAAATTCTTGGTGATGGTTTACTCGTGGCGATGGTATTGAAAGGACTGCCAGAGACATTTAAACCTTTTTCCGTCCATATAACTCAAAGTGAATCAGATATACAGTTTGCTGAATTCAAAATAAAACTCAGGAGTTATGAAGACACTGAAAGAATGCGCATGACAGAAGCAGATGATGTCATGAAGGTGAGGACGCCACAAAGCTCAAGATTATCAACAGCTGCTGGAGACTACAAGAAAACTATAACATGTTTTAAGTGTGGTTTAACTGGACACAAAGCCAATGTCTGTCGCTACAGACAGTGGTGCAGTCACTGCAGGAGCAGCACACACAGCGATTCAAACTGCAGAAGGAAGCGACGGAGTGACGACGCACGCACAGCAGTGGAGGAGGACAGGAACACAGAGAGCGACAACACTTATGCACTCCGGATGAGAGATGACGATGTGAGACCTAATCATCAACAGAACCTCAAAACTACAGGTCTTATGGTGGACACAGGAGCAACTTCACACATCTTGAAAGAAAAGACCGCATTTAAAAAGTTTGATGAACGTTTCCAGTCGACAACACATTGTATTGAGTTGGCTGATGGTACCAGGTGTAATGGAGTGACTGAAGGCAGAGGAGACGCAGAAGTACTTTTGATGGACAGCAGAGGACGACAACGCAGAACAATACTTAAAGGAGCATTGTACATCCCTACATTTCCACAGAACATCTTTTCTGTGAGAGCTGTAACAACGAATAGAGCCACAATCATCTTCAAGGAAGGAAGAAATATTCTTCAACACAGAGACGGTACGAAGTTCAACATCTACGAGCATGACAGACTGTACTACCTCGAAACTGAATGTGAGTATGATGAGTGCAATAAGACTTTTGATTTACAAACATGGCATGAGATATTGGGACACTGCAATCATAGTGACATTTTAAAATTGCAAGATGTAGTTGATGGGATGAAAATCAAAGGTAAAACAGGAAATCAAAATTGTGAAGTGTGTATACAAGGAAATTTTTTCCAAACCAGAAACAGAAACCCTGATAAGAAAGCTAATGAACCTCTTGAACTTGTACACACAGATTTAGCTGGGCCCATAGATCCAGAATCACGTGATGGGCAAAGATATGCATTAATATTCACTGATGATTTTTCCAGTGCAATGTTTGTTTATTTTCTTAAAAATAAGAGCGATACTGTTCATGCAACAGAAATTTTCTTGGCTGATACAGCACCATACGGAAAAATAAAATGTATGAGATCTGATAATGGTACGGAATTCATATCAAAAGGTTACAAAGAACTGTTAAGTAAAAATGGGATAAAACATGAAACATCAGCCCCATATTCCCCACACCAAAATGGCACAGCTGAACGTAGCAGGAGAACCCTATTTGATATGGGAAGATGTATGCTAATTGAGAGTCAATTACCAAAAAGACTGTGGACATATGCAATCCGAACCGCAGCTATTATAAGAAACAGATGTTTTAACAACCGGACAGGTCAAACACCTTACTTGTTACTAACAAGAAAGAAACCAAACTTATCTAGAATGCAAAAATTTGGAACACAATGTTATGCATACAAACAGAAACAAGGGAAACTTGATGCAAAATGCACAAAAGGTATTTTTATAGGGTATGATAAAAACAGTCCTGCATATTGGATTTATTTTCCAGAAAACGCAAAAGTGCAAAAATGCCGATTGGTTCAATTCTTGACTAAAAATAATGATGAAGGTCAAACACAAACCGATGTGTCTTATGATGAAGATGATGATGATGACATTCAGTTGAGAGAAAAAGCAATGATAAAAGAGCATTTAGATTCAAGTTCACTGGAAGCAAGCTCAGGTCAACTAGAAGTGAACGATCTGGCACGACCTAGTGACGAATCAGAAGACAAACGGTATCCTTCCAGAACAAGAAAAAGACCAGAATATCTTAATGAATATGTGACAAGTGTAAAAGAAGAACACCAAACATTAACCAACATAGACTACTGTTACAGATTAATATATGACATACCTAAAACGTTCAATGAAGCTAGGATGTCACCAAACTCAAAAGAATGGACAGCGGCGATGGATGAGGAAATAAACTCACTAAAAGAAAATAACACTTTTACCCTAACAACTTTGCCAGAAGATAAGAAAGCAGTAGGGGGTCGATGGGTATATGTGAAGAAAAATAATGGTGATGGTCAAGAAAAGTACAAAGCACGATATGTTGCCAAAGGTTATAATCAAAATTATGGAATAGACTATGAAGAAACTTTTTCTCCAACAGCCAATATGACAAGTATTAGAGTTTTGATGCAATGTGCCATCCATGAAAATCTTATACTACATCAAATGGACGTAAAAACTGCATACCTACATGCACCAATAGATTTTGAAGTCTATGTAGAGCAACCTGAAGGATATGAAATAAAAGGAAAATCAAATGAGAAACTGGTTTATAAACTAGAAAAATCACTCTATGACTTAAAACAGTCAGGCAGAAATTGGAACAGGACATTACATGACTGTAAGAAACATGAGGGAGATAGTATATTGTGTCCTTAAACACATATAGTGTCACCCAGATGTAACTAAAGGATTTTAACAGGGGTCAGTATTAAGCTGACCTCTTTATCCTTAATTAACTTACTTATTCAGATTGAATAGTAATTTCACGGATTCTTTTCTTTTTCAGTTTACCCAATATTTCTGTGATCTTTATGATGGATAAATAAACAGAGCTATAGAGTGACAAACACGTTAACTTAGTTGGTATGCCAGGCGACACTACCATTTATTTAAAATAAATCACTAAATTAACACCATTACACTTGATTGATATGATTTCACTTTCTTTCAATTTAATACGTCAGCACACTTAAATTCAACACAACAGACTTCAATACTGGATGTTAACATATTTAGTCTGTGGGCTCTTTAGCTTAAAATAGTTTCCAGCTTAGATTGAGAGGGAAAAGAATAGGAGGAGAGATGGATTAAAGGAAATTATCGTGAGCATGATACCAAAGTGACACTTCTCCTCCGACTTCTGCTAAAATCCAGGTACGTTTGTAAACAGCTCTTTACCTTTTGACGACAGCCTGGTAAGAGAGAAGACCTTGTAGCTTTTCAGATGCACGGGTCCTTGTGGGAACCAGTACCTTCGAGCAGGGTATTCGTTTACGTTTCAACGTCTCCTGGTTTTCGCGTTGGTCATCAGAAAATGTGTCAGCTTCAGGCCTCTGACTTCAAGATAACTATTCCATGAAGGAATAAACAAAGTCTTGAGCTTACGCTCGTTCGAAGTGGATTCATAACAGCATGTTATACAATCCTTAGCTGAATGACTGTCCTTGGCGGGTGACAGGCATTCATTCAGCTCTTTGGGACGTCTTCATGTCTTTGAAGCTCCCAGAAACTCTGAAGCGTTTCAGCAACAGCTTAGAACTTAGTACCAGCTCTGAGAGGAGAGCGACTTGTTTCTTCCCCATTGGTCCGACAGGACCAGTTGAGCCGTTCACTTGTGTTATCAGAGTACAAGGCCACAACTAGCAGCAGAGAGAAATGTTTAGGAAAAGACAGACTCATAGACTCCAAGAGGAGAAACACTTGGATTAGCGTCTTACCACTTCTAAAACAAATCTGAAAAGCACAGTTTGACATGTTAGCTGAACTTTGACACCTTTTCACTTGCAGAAATGACACATTGATGTTTCACATTTAAAGAATAACAGCATATAACATATATCATGAAAATGACAAAAGTTATTCTTTTGATCACATTAGAATAAAATCAAAGATAGAAATAGTCTCTTTTGATGACTATATTCTCAGATTACAACTAATGGAATGATTTTGTGGTAAATGTCTTGCTTTACTGAGAGGTCAGTAAAGGTCATCACTGGACAGTTCAAAAACCTTAGTTTGACCCTGGGTAGGTCTACTACATGACTACTTAACTGAAAATGATTTCATACAGAACCCTGCAGACCATTGTGTTTATACCAGGGAAACAGAAAAGAACAAAGTAATAATAATAATTTGGGTTGATGATATTATTATTGCTGCCAGTGATGAAAATATTCTGAAAACTGTGAAGGAAATCCTAACAGCGAGATTCAAAATGAAAGATATGGGCAAACTCAAACATTTTCTTGGCATCCATTTTGAGCACACAGAAAATCATGTAAAAATGTCACAAGAAGAATATGTAGATAAAATACTTGAAAGATTTCAAATGCAAGACTGCAAACCAAGATCTACACCTTGTGAACAAAAACTGAACTGCAATGAAGATGCTGAGAAAATGGAGAATGTAAAAGAGTACAGAGAGGCAGTTGGTAGCCTTATCTATTTAACTTCATGTACTCGACCTGATTTAAGCTTCATCTTAAGCAAATTATCACAAAATCTAAATGAACCAACCATGGAACACTGGACTATGGTAAAACATGTACTAAGATATTTGAAACAAACAAAGGACAAGGCATTGTATTACAGAAAATGTGAAAATGATTTACATGTGACCGCCCATAGTGACTCAGATTGGGCTGCAGACAGAGCTGACAGAAAAAGTGTTACGGGTTACTGCACAAGTTTAAATGAAAAAGGTACTTTAGTATCATGGAAAACAAAGAAACAACCAACTGTTGCATTATCAACCTGTGAAGCAGAGTATATAGCTTTATCAGCAACCACACAAGAATGTCTGTATTTGTCACAACTGTTGCAGAGCATGTACAAACATCAAATGAAACCACCCAAAATATTTGAAGATAATCAAGGGACTATTGCTCTAACAAAGAATCCTGTAAGCAGAAACAGATGTAAACACATTGACATAAAATATCATTTTGTGAGATCAAATGTCAATGCAGGAAAACTGAAT
The DNA here is from genome assembly GCA_038048925.1 of Garcialebias charrua. Classification (NCBI taxonomy): domain Eukaryota; kingdom Metazoa; phylum Chordata; class Actinopteri; order Cyprinodontiformes; family Rivulidae; genus Garcialebias; species Garcialebias charrua. Next base: position 33,064 of record JBBPBX010030091.1, read on the forward strand.
TTGGAATATTGTCCAACAGATTTAATGGTGGCGGATGTTTTCACAAAGCCTGCAACAAAAGCAAAGTTATTGAAGTTTGAAAAATACATTTTTGGAGTGTAAATAATGTAAATAATGTTTTGTTTGATATTTTGTTTTTGACTGTGTATAATTTTGACAAAATGAACGCAAGTAGGGGTGTTGAGTGGAATGAGTATGCTTTCATTTGTCAAACACGTTTTATTTTGAAAGGATACATACATCCTGTCATGTAATTAAGAACATGTGAGAAAGTATATAAGGTGACGTGGCAACACAATAAAGTTGTTATTCCCCTTGTGGTGAACAAACCAGAACACTGACTCTTGATCATTTATTCCTCTGTCAAGACGGCTTGTCTGGATAATTGCACGCTCGGATTCTGCTGAGTGACGCCACCTGCCGACAACTGAGGTCTAAGAGGACCAATGGAGACACCTGTCCATTGTCAGAGAGCATGAAAATAACATTAGTAACTTTCACCAGTGCAGGTTCAGTGCTGTGGTGAGATCTAAACCCTGACTGAAACTCTTCAAACAGATTATTTATTTGCCGTTCAAGTCAAGTAAGTCAAGTCAATTTGTCTTTATTTGTCATATGCAAGGTTAACACAAGGTCAACACAGTGTTGTAATGCAAAAAAGCAGAAATACTTTGTTGCTGTACTTAAGTAGAATTTTGACATTTAATTACTTAACATTGTTATTTACATTTCTAGCAACTTTCACTTTTACTTCAATTCATTTCCCTTAACCATCTTAGTTACTAGTTACTACAGTTTAAAATTAGAATAAATCTGATTGGACAATGCCTGTTTGTTCTCCCAGTCTGTGACTTCATGCGGCCACTTCTCTCTCCCTGTAATCACAAACCGGCCTCTCCCACCGTCTGTGTGAAAACTGCAGCTCAGCTGTGAACAAGCAAGAAGCATTTACAGATATCAGTTGTTACTATAGGTCTTTGTTGACTCACAGTGGGGACACCTTCCTGATAGGTGTGAAGATGATGGTAGCTGCTAAAAGGAGACATTTAAGGCTGAGTTAGACTTTCGCTTTGGTCCGCAGGCTGGAGCGCGCGCGCAGCGCGTGCACTGTGCCGCACGGCGAAATGCGTTCATAGTTTCGCCCCTGTGTTTATGGTTGACGCACGGCCGAGCATGGCAAAGTGCTGTTCTTTTACGGGCCAGCAGGTGGAAGTAGCCTCTACAACATGTGCATATGTTACAAGAAAGGGTGTAGAAGAAGAAATCTACCGTAGAAGAAGAACTGTTTGACGTCACAACACAAACAAAATGGCTTCCCGCTCGCTTCATTCTTGAACTGTCTTTATTAGAGGAGCAAATTATAATAGAACAACAGTTATTGTGTCTTGACGGTCTGGTCCATGGGGGTGAGGGTCTGGTCGATAGGGGTGACGGTCTGGTCCATGGGGGTGACGGTCGGGTCGAATGGGGTGACGGTCTGGTCGAGGCACCATCTATCATCCTGTGCTTGGCTCTGTGGTGTTTCTTCAGGCTAAAAAACAGACATTGACATCCATCAGTACAAAATGAAACGGTAACGGATACAATGCACATACAGTATGTGTTAAATAAAAACAAATGTTTGTGTAATTGTTAGCTTAATAAACAGAAGGTGAAGCATCAACACACATATAGGCTAAATTTGTTTACAGTTGAGGTGTGCAGATCTAAAATGGTTATTTCCACTATTTCACATTTACTGGTCAGCAGCTTGATTTATATTTTCATTAAGCCATGTTTTGGTCATTCATTCTCACAGTTTATTGTTTATATCTATGACTACAAAGGGGAAACAACACGGCAGGCTGCACAGCATGGCCTGCTGTATTCCATGCTAAGCTAGCTGTAATAAAAGCAGTACTAACTTTTTTTTTCTTTCATTTTTACCTCTTTTTCCATATTTGTGTCCTTTTCTCTGTGTTTTATAAAACTCGACAGCCAACTCAGCTCCACAACGAGGATTGGCACCGGTTTGTTGGTGCCAGGATCGCCACTTCTGATCACCCTCTTTTTGGCCTTCACGAAGCGATCCCGCATGTTTTTCTTCCTCCTTCTGCATCGCTTCTGCAATCTCCTTCCATGAACTCTGTGCCAGTTGCACATCTTTGTGTTCTCTCATAGAGGGATCATACAAATGGCGATACATGCGGATGAGTTCAGCCAGAGCAGCTTCGAAAGCGTCCATCTTGTTTTGAGCCCAGTCCGTACGTCACTGAGCGCGGCGCGCGCTCTAGGCTTGCGGAGTTTCAAAAATTCAGAGGTGCACGGCACGCGCTAATCCCCTGCGCGGGGCCAACGCGCAGGGGCGGGGACTGTGAAATTGC
>JBBPBX010030093.1:0-17679 GCA_038048925.1 Garcialebias charrua
ACGTTGATAACTAAGTATGCAATGGACCTGTCGCATTTTCTTAGCAAAAAAGGAGCTTGTGAACTTGTAGGGCACAGGCTTAGCAATAAAAAAAAGAAAGAAAGAAAAGAAACAGGAAAGGCGGCGGCGGTGTCCGGAGGCTGAGGAGGGAGACGGTCAGTAGCAGGTGCCCTGACCATTAAAACATCCTGGGAAGATGCAGGAACGAGGCATAATTGATTAGCTAGCTAACAATGAACAAAATATCTATGCTATTGCTATCTGATGCTATCTGCGAGTCGCGAGTGAACGGCTCCACCCATGCGAAGAACAATTTATATCACTAGAGCAGCAGGGGGTAGGGCTATACTAATGAGGACCGCGTGACGAAACGCGGTCCCGTTTAAAACACGCCTAAAAAATCCTGAAACACACATGTCTTTATACACAGTTTCATGTATAACTTCAAAATTAATTGAGCTACAATTTTGAGACTTTTTACTCATTTACAACATTACAATTATCACATTTATAATGTTTATTTAAGGAAATGTTGAAATTCACTTTACACGGTCTTTAACAATTAATTTTCATACAGCACAATAATCGTGTGGAAACATTTTCAACTATAAAACATTTTTTTTAGATCACTTACCTACCGGTAATCAGTGTTCCTCCAAAGATTTCTCTTGAAACTGTTCTTGTCGCTTAGTAGTCAGAAGAAACTAGGCGGCTATGATCTTGTTTGGCTTCTGATTGGTTAAGATTCAAAAGACCGCTCTTTTTTATTGTCCAATCATGTTTGATAGTCTTTTGATGTATTGCATCATTTCCGGTGATGATAAAACATGATTACAATGATTTTAGTCATCTAATATAATTACGTTAAAACCAACATAAGAAAAATTTGTAGTTTCATTATTGTTGATAATTAAGTAAATGGTTCTTTATTCTATCGTGTAAATACAAGAGACATGACTGTTGTGTAGTATTGACTTATTTTGTTTGTGCAAAATCAAAGACCCCTCAATTCTAATTTTTTCAGTGTACATATTCACGCTGTACTGGTGAAAACTTGTGCAATGTTAATAAAAGTACTTTGATCTGTTTGATTTTCATCAAAAATATACAGGATATTATTATTATTATAAGGAAAATATATTGGGTCTAACTAATGATCTAAACTAACCTGAAGTCAGTCAATAATTAATGACGTCCAATGATTTCAAGACTTTTTAGCTGCTTGAATAATTATGACTTCAACTAGTTGATGAATTAGAAACTAACTTTTGAACATTTGAACTCTACTAGCTGCAGCTGATTGCAGTGATCAGTGTCTAATCTATACTAAAACTTCTAAAGTACATTTTCAGAATTCATGCAAAGACAGCAGATCATAGAGAAACAGTTTTTAAAACACAAAAACACGTCAGAATACAACTTATTTTATGGAGGAAAAGAATAGGGCTGTTGATGAGGCCTTTTTTCATGAATTATAGACAACTTTTTGTTTCTAAGGTCAGGTGGCTGTGGCGGCCATCTTGAACTGGGTTGACTCAGAAACTTGATCATTTGTAGATGTACATACAAAGAATAAAAAGTGTGAGCTGGAAAACCTGAAACCTGTGAATCCTGCCTAACAATGGAAGAAGCATCTGCTGGAACCTGAGAGTCGTCAGGGTTTCACCATCCCTCTGAGGACCGTTTTCAGGGAAACATGGAAGTTCAAAAGTTTTGGAGAGATCCCACTCCTCCCTCTTAATGGTTCTTTATCTAGACAGCAAAAACTAATTGAAGTGAAACAATGAAATGTCATTGGTCTTACAGAATTGAATCTAAATTGATTATTGATGTAAAAACACTAATAATGATGGTGATCACTAAATGTTTGTTCAACTGTCATCCAAAGGTTCATTTCTGGTCCATTTCAGGTCCATTTCTGGTTGATTTATGGAGCATTTGAACACATGTAAACTAAGAATTTGGACTTGTAGCAGGGCACCAGCAATTTGATGTAAATTGATGTAAGATTCTCAAAATTAGGTCTCAAATTAAAATGAAGATGTTTTTATCTATTGAAAATAAATCAGTGCATTCCACTCAAATTATTACCAGGATGCAAACTATTCCACAATTATAAGCTTTATTGCAATCAAAAGTAAAATAAAATAAATACAGCAAAATGAAACAAAACCTTTTACATCAAGTATGAAATTTGATAATAAACTTTCAACATTGATACAGTGGTACAGGTAGTCCCCGATTTACGAGCGAGATCCGTTACAACGAGGCGCTCGTAAACCGGAAATCTCGTAATTTGGAACGGCCGCCATGTCTCTCGTAAATCCGGAATTTCGCTCGTAAATTGGAACGGTTTTCGCTAGCGCGACTACAAACACTCTATTTTCATCCAAAAACTGCTTATGAGTGCATAAAAATGATCGGAAACGTGTGTCCATATGCTTAGCTAACTAACTGTGGTGAAAAAACACATGAAAACTCAGTATTTTTTGCGTTTTTTCCAAAAATTCGCCAGCTCGTAAGTCTGGAACCTCGTAGATCAGAGCGCTCGTAATTTGAGGACTACCTGTATTAAACCAAACAGCTTGTTGGAAAATGATTGGAAACATGATTGAATTATCACAGAAATATTTTGAACAGTAGAACTTCTAATTCTAATTACTCGCAATTCATTCAACGTTTATTTTGACAGGTTAATCCCATTGAGCCTTGCGGACTCATTTACAAGAGAGACTTGTTTTCAACAAAGAATGACAACAGCGACAACAATAGACAATCATAAGAGAGGCATACAGATTTTTTTTAAAACAAATTTAACTAAAAAAATGTCAAAGTAGCAAAACAGCTGATTATAAGGCAAATGTTGGAACATGTCTGTATTGGTTCTAGACAGGAGTCCAACAGATTCTTAAAGCCCTTTAGAGATCAAGGTCGAGAGCTTCAGATCTTTTTGTAAGATATTCCAGGAAGCAGGAGCAGAGTAGGAGAAGGCCCTTTTTCCAAGTTCAGTCCTCACTGAGGGAACACTGCAGGTAATCATGTCCTGAGAGTGCACGCTGTAGCTGCACTCACACAGAGACATGTAGGAGGAGATGTATGAAGGCAGTAGACCAAGAAGTGATTTAAAAATGAAAATGTACCAGTGGTACAATAGAATAGGACACACAGGCCTTAATAAATCTCTTAAAATAATTAGAAAGTATGCAACAGGACTATGTGACAAGTGCACCAGCAATCTCCCTGAAACGGTTCAACATGTCTTTATGGAATGTCCAGGGTATGAAACAGAAAGAATGCATTTCCAAAAATAAATGAATATTAATTTTACAATGAGGGATGTTTTTAGTAGTGATATCAGTAAAGTTAAAGATCAAATTAGTGCTGGACAATAGTTCAATAACGATAAATATAGCGATATACTTTTATTCAATAACGATGATATGAAGTTTAAGCATATTTTCGATATTTCGATAAGAGTTTACAGCCTTTCACTGATGCTTTTCCTGTTCGGCTTGAAGCGCCCGGACAGAAAAAGCTGCGACACAAATACGTAAGTGCGTGGTGATGTAATATTACGCAGCGCTCAGTCCAGCAGGCGTTAGTGGTAGCAGGCTAGGCTAAGCTAATCTCCAACGAGCATTAGTTTTCACTTCAAAACGAGTGCCCATGACCGTCAGAATGTAACTGAACAAAGTTTCACAAGTGAAGAGAAAGAGATGACATCACTGATAAGAGAGGAAAGACTAATGTCGGTGTAGACATAGTTCGGCTTTCTAAGATCTGTTAAAACTGCAGGTTTCTGCTGCAGCGAGTCCTACTCGGTTTATTTATTTTGCAAAACGTGACAGAGAGGCGTTCTAACTAGCGGTGGGAACATCTAACTTGTTTAATCTGAAGAGTTTCCACTCGATAGAATATGATGAGAGTCAGAAGATGAAGCACAATAAAGTTTGAGCCAACGTGTCCCTGAAACTACGACGTACTGAAACAAACAGCACCAGCGCTGCATGTTTTTAAAATTAATTTATTCAAAATAAAACAAATTCATCAGAAAGGAAAAAAACACTGAATGAAAAGTTGCAGAAAGAAGAAAATAGTTTTATATCTGTCCCTTATTTAAAAAAAAAACTACAAACAACAACCTTCCCTTGAACAATCTCCAAATAAATTTTTTTTTAAAACAGGTATCCTTCACCTGCACTATACTTTCCCAACAACTTTAATTTAATAATCTTTGAAAACATATAGTTTTAGAAATGTTTATGGTGATATCAAGTCAACTCCACAATCCTGTTTCCTGATTTACAACACAGCTCCTTCAGACTACCGGTAGTTCTAAATGGAGGTTTTACAAACATTTACATTCTCTTCAGGTTATAATTACTCTTTTTAAACAAATTTTAATTGAATATTTGGGGGTAATAGTTTTATGAGTTTTATACGTGACTTGTAAAATACTATGTTCAACCAAATCATACAATTTTAATAATTTCAATTGATTAAATAATGTTTTTGTTGGGTGACCATAGCACTTCTTAATAATTCTTATAGCTCTTTTTTGTAAAATAAAAACAGGGTTTGTAATAGTTTTGCATGCTTTTCCCCAAACTTCAATACAATACATTAAATATGGAACAATCATTACATTATACAATACATGGGATTGTATATACAAAACTTTGTCATTCAAAAACTATTTTACTTTATACAGTAATGCAATTGATTTTGTTATTTTTATTCTTAAGTAATTTACATGAGATTTCTGTCAGCTTCTCATCAATAACAACACCCAAAAGTTTTATTTAATTACAGCAAACCCCAGACCTACGACCCCATCGACCTGCGAACCACAGGACCTACGAACGTATCATATTTAATAAAAATATGAAATTACTGTATTAAAAAAATAAAAATAAAATGTTTTTATTTTTTTATTATTTTTTTGTGTTTAAATGTTCTTAATTTCATGTGTACATCACTTTGTTGCAGCTGTGGTTGTTTTAAAGGCTTTATAAATAATAATTATGATAAAAAATGATCATTTCTGATCATTTTTGTCATGATTGCGCAATAATTGTGCAACTTCCGGTCATAACAGGAAGAAGGTCGGTCATAACAGGAAGAAGGTCGCCAGTCACCGGAGGCCAGCCATCTTAGGGTTAGTCACGGCTACAGGCAGCAAGGTTTGGAAGACTTGTTGATCAGGATTGCCTCATATGGATTAATTACTATCTGGAATCGCTCTGTGAGCTCTGTGGACGTCTCAGGCGGAGAAGCAGCTGCAGATTGATGGCCGATTGGGCCGCACCGCCGCTCCAACACCAGCTCATGGCCTGGCTAGCAGAAGCTAACACAGGCCTCGAGAGCTAACACAGGCCTCGAGCAGCTCCCGTGGTTTGCTCGTCGCGCTGCTCGGCCTGATAACAACAACGCATGGCAACCTAAGATGTCGGCTATGACCATCTCAAAGTAAGAAAATATATTTTTATTTATTCTGTAAATGTGAATAGCAATGTTTAACATTACAGTACACTACTGTACATGCTTAAATGTGTGCGCGCGCTCCGTTAGCATGATAAATAAAGGTTGAATGAATGAATGAATGAATGAATTTTTTTTTAAAATAATTTTCACCCCCTACCTACGAACGGATCGAGCTGCGAACGGTTCTTAGGTCCCAAACTCGTTCGTAGGTCGGGGGTTACATGTAACTATGAATTTCAATGCTGTAAATTTTGAAGATGTTTAAAGTTAAAACTATTGACACAGTTGAGAATGTTATGGCAAGAAAGTTCATGCTCAATAATCCAGGTACCAAATCCAATAATTCTCAGTCAGGTCATCTGGAAAGTTTCTTTTTTATAGAAACTGGATGGAGGGTGAAACGTTTCTATAAAAAAGAAACTGTCCAGATGACCTGACTGAGAATTATTGGGTTGAGAATTTTCTGTTTATTTGATGGTGATTTCCATTTTTTTTGGAGGCTAAATACAAATAAAAGGTGAACATTAATTTATTTGTATAGTTTATAGTTTTTTTGAGGCTTTTATATTGTTTATATCCATATCGAACTATATTGTTATCGACCGAAATTAAGAACTATATTGTGATAAAAATTTTGGCCATATCGTCCAGCCCTAGATCAAATTATTATTTTCTTGAAAAATACAAACTTATTAGAGAGAATTTACTCGAGTTATTAAATTAATTTTACAGAATTATTATTTACTCCTGTTTATTGCTTGTCCCCACTACAGCTCAGTAGGTGGCGGTAATGCACATTACAGTTGGTCTGCCAACCGCCATAAAACAAAACAACAAGAAGTGGCTCATTACAGATCTATGGCTCATTAGTTCCCATCCATACTGATGCCACAAGGCTGTGAGTGCTTGTTCAACACTAGAATGACTACAGCGCATTAATAGACTTGTTATTTTGGTTATGACGGGTGTAAGATAATTTCCCTCAAAATATGATAATTTTATGTCTCTAGTACGATAATCCTACATCTCTCACCTGGCAACCCTGATCATTAGTTGGATGCAGAATTTTTTTTTGTAAATTTTTCATTTGTTACTTTTCCTATTAAACTTTTTTTCTTAAGTGGTGTCCTTGAATATTAAATTTCCTAAACATATTTTACAATGATAAGTGTGTATAGTGTTTGTTTAAATCAATACTGGAAGTTAAGAAAATTTTCCATTTGCATTTGACCTTTAATGAATCCTAAAAAAAGATTACCAGAATCTGCTCAACTGTTATTACGTTACAAACTTTTTTAATTCTAGGATGAAGTCAGATAAAAACAGTCAAAAATTCAGAAAGGACAGTTTTCAGTTATCGACCGTCCAACTGTGGCCCCTGAGAGATTCAGCTGAAAGACCTGGTGCACATTTTATTTGAACCTGCAGATATTTTAACAGCTGATCTGAAGCAAACAGGCAGGTGTTCAACTGAACTGACCACTCATGCTGTTTGATGGTCTCCTCCTTCATCCATCCATTATCTTCTGCTTCCGGGTCGTTGGGGCAGCAGCTTTACCAGGGAGACACAGACATCAACAGCCACCTCTTCAGCTCTTCTAGGAGGACCCCACGGCATTTGCAGACCAACTGACTAATTAATAAGTAATACTTTAATGTTTTTAAATTTAATGAAAGACAAAACTTTAACATTTAAGGACAAAATTTAACCAAATTGTTTTCAAGTCTTAGCTTATTGTAAAAGCAGTTTCAAAGATCACAGTGTGACGTTTTGCAATTTTAACATGAACCTTGTGCATATCTAAAAAACAAAAGTGAGCTTTTTTAATACATCTTTATTGTAAAAATCTATACTAAAATGGAAAATACATGTGTTTAAAGCATGCAGAGAAGGCAATAAAGTAGGATTATTAATCAGGTTTAAAAGTTACAGCTCATGAGGTACTCTATTAGAGCATGACATCTCTTCCACAACATCCTGTGGAAAAGCCTTTAGGGTGTTCTTCTAGTGGTGGTTAGTAAATAGCTTAAGGGAGCACTACCGCCACCAGGTGGTAAGAAGAGTTGGATTCTGGACCCCGCCTACAGAACGGGTACAGAAGTGTAAATGGAAACACAACCACACACGAGCTGACCCGAGCTGAACTGAACCGCACCGTAACAGTGGAAAAGGGGCATAGGTGTCTCTTTCAGAAAAGAGTTGATTAGCAGAGAGATTTAATTATCATAGTCAGAATGGAACCAGGGGTGGTCAGGATGTAGACTCATCCTGACTTGGGAGATTAACACACACAAAAGAAGTGGGTAGGAGACACAGTGTCTCTGAGGACGTTCTGTGTCTTTGAGGGACACTTTTGTCTCTGATAAGGCCTTGGTTGGATGGACACTACATAATTTATTTAAAAAAAAAACCTATAAGGTTAGTTTCATTAAACTAGGGATGCACCAATCCACTTTTTTTTTTTTTACTTTTGATCCGATCACGATCACTAAATCTATTTAATTTAATGTGGTGCTTTTCAGATGTTTATTACCGTATTTTCCGGTCTATAAGTCACACCTTTTTGCCAAATTTGCATACCCTGCGACTAATAGAGAGGTGAGATTTGTTTATGGATATTTTCTCATATTTTAGACCAATTTTTGGCTCAGATATGACCAGTTTTTCATTTTGGCAAAAAATGGTGCAGTACCACTTTTGTCCGCTAGGGTACACTGACCGTTCCCACCTCATGTGTCCGACGGCAGCCTCCTCTGGTCGGACTGACTCTGTCGCAGCCCGGCCTCCTGCTCTGGAGCTCTGACACTTCCAGAGAGTCCACCGACCGTTCCCACCTCATGTGTCCGACGGCAGCCTCCTCTGGTCGGACACACTCTGTCGCTGCCCGGCCTCCTTCTCTGGAGGTATGAACTACTGTTTGCTCAGTGTTTGTTAGCAAAAACGGTTACTATTTATCTAAATAACTCATGAACTACAGGACAGATTTTCTTTAAACTTACAGAAAGTAATTACTTGGTGGTCATTTACAAACTATTAGCTGTTGGAATGGTTTGAGATAAAATTCAATGTTTTATGAGCATAAATGTGCAGCTTATAGCTCCGTTGTTTTTCCGGCTACTATTTATCTAAATAACTCATGAACTACAGGACAGATTTTCTTTAAACTCACAGAAAGTAATTACTTGGTGGTCATTTACAAACTGTTAGCTGTTGGAGTTGTTTGAGCTAAAATTCGATTTATTTGTAATTTATTTTCGCAGCGCGCGCAACCGTTTGGAAGACGTCAAAGCGAATCAATTAAAATCCAGCAGATTTGACCATTACGTGAATTTATTAAGGAACGGTTAATCTAAGACACATCTTTGCTATAATTTTCAGCAGACAAATAATTGTTTTTACCGTGTTAATCTTGTTAAAAGTCCTTCTGTGCATGCTTCTGTGGTCGCCATTTTCAGCAGGGCAAATGACGCGCTGACGTGTCGCGTAGCGATGACTAATACATGCGACTTAATAATAATAATAATAATAATTTTATTTAAAAGCGCCTTTCAGGACACCCAAGGACATAAATAAAGGTGCGACATGTTTATGGATTTTTCCAATTTATTGCCAATAATTGGACAAAGCGACTTATAGAAAGGTGCGAGTTATCAGGCGGAAAATACGGTAAGTTTGATGTACAGTATTGTAGGTCACAATGGAGCTTTCTTCTCTTGGTACAGCGGCTCTGCAGACATTGCATGTTGCTGTCTTGCGGTGTTTAATGTAAAATACTTCCACACAGCGGACATGTTGAGATGAAAAGTTGGTTAGCCGTTATCCACAGTGCTGCTCTCAGTCCTCATGTATTTACTCACATTTTAGCTGGCTTCAAACTATGAAATGAATTTCCTTCAGAAAATCCATTCCATAGTTTGATTCCCTGCCTTGCAGAGCAGCTGGCAGGGAATCACATGTGGAGATATTTCAGCAGACATAGACATTCATCATGGATCGGAAATCTCTGCAGATTGTATTGTAAAAATCCGATAGGTAAATTATGCTGGTATAGGAGGCCTAGGCCAATACAGGGAGTCCCCGACTTACGACGGCCTCGACTTACAAAGTTCCGCCTTTACGAAGTTATCATAATTAATAAAAATATGAAAAAAAGTTTTGTGTTTAAATGTTCTTGATTTCATGTGTACAGCACTTTGTTGCAGCTGTGGTTGTTTTAAATGGCTTTATAAATAAATTATTATTATTATAATTACATAATTTTTAATCCGCTTTACAAAGTTTGCGGCAGTTTCCGACAGTTTCCGACAGTTTTCGGCAGTCAGTTTTCGGCAGTCAGTTTTCGGCAGTGCCCACAAATTTAGCCTTAGCCAGTTAGCTCCAGCCTCGTAGCTCCAGCCTTGACAGCCGGCTTTGTCCGAGCAGAGGTTCCTGCGCTCAGATACATGATCTGGAGCTGAACGGTGCATTTAAATTAAATTAAATTTAAACAGATAAATGCTGTAGTTAAATCCGGTTTCTTCCAGCTAAGACTCATTGCCAAGGTGAAGTCTTGTCTCTCTTTCAGAGACCTTGAAAAGGTGATTCATGCTTTTATTACCTCTCGCTTGGACTATTGTAATTCACTGTATGTTGGTTTAGACAAATCCTCTTTGCATCGTTTACAATCTGTCCAGAATGCAGCAGCTCGTCTTTTAACTTCAACAAAAAAATATGAACATATAACCCCCGTCCTGGCTTCTCTTCACTGGCTCCCTGTCCACTCTCGGATTGATTTTAAGATTTTATTGCTTGTTTTTAAAATCTTAAAAGGTCTGGCCCCGTCATATTTACATGATCTTATCAACATCTACACTCCTGTAAGAGCACTCCGGTCTACCAACCAGTTTCTCTTAGATGTCCCCAGATCCAGAATGAAATCTAGAGGTGATCGGGCTTTTGCGGTTGCTGCTCCAAAGCTGTGGAACAGTCTACCTGAGAATTTAAAGACCACTCAGACTGTTGAGACTTTTAAATCTTTGCTCAAGACTCATCTGTTTCACTTGGCATTTCATCCTCGCAGCGTCTGAGAACAAATTTTGAGTAGATTTTAATGTTGTATATTTACTGATAACTTTATTATGTTTCAGTGGCACTAGATGCATTTTACTCTGTTGTTTTTTTTGTTTGTTTTTTTAACTGTACAGCACTATTTCGGCTTCGGTTGTTTTTATGTGCTTTATAAATAAAATTGACATTGACATTGACGGTGGTTTTGTGGAGGAACGGATGGGCGAAGCAAAACGACACTGTTGACTGCGTGAAGCAGCAGACAGCGAGCCGGACCGGAGTAGCAATGAGCTAACATTCTAACAAGCCTTGCTGTAGGATGCACGGTTGGATGCTAACGCCCCATCGGGGGACACGGAGCCGACGGGCGGTGGCCGGGAGCTCGCCTCCATGTCCGCCTGGCAGCCTAAGATGTTGTCTGGACACCGAGCTAACATGCTAAAGCGCGGATTAAACAGCTGTGGCAGCCTTGGTGGGGCTAACGCTAACGGGCGCTGCTAATGGCGGGGCTAACATGCTAAAGCGGAGCAGCTTGTTTTGGTTGGACGCCGCGGAGAAACGGCTTTCAGTAAGTTATTAACTCTTTTTCTGGCTCCAAATGTATGGAGTTAACAAGCTAACAGTCCTTCCTGTAAACAGTTTGGGCCGCGTGGAACAGCACGAAGTTGTGGAGCTCGGACGTGCAAGAGTTAACATGCAAACAGACGAGACAAGCTTGACAAGCTCAAAGTAAGAAATTATTTTTTTATTTTTTAGCCCTGGACAGTATGTGTTTTTTGATAATTATGTAGCTGTGTTAAGATAGGCGAAGTGCTTGGTAACTTGGTAACTGTTCATTACCGTATATGTACGTGTATCAGTGGCGGCTCGTGTGGTCCCCGACTTACGAATTTTCGACTTACGAATGGTGAGTAGGAATGGAACTCGTTCGTAAGTCGGGGACCAGCTGTACTGATACCGGATCAGCCCCATCCTTAATTAAAACACAATTAGTTCATCTGCATGAGAAATCTGTTAATTAACTAGTAACTAACTGATTAAATAACAATTCTCTCAGGAATTACATGAATAACATTTCATGGGGTCTGACTGTTTGAAAAAAACAATTTGATTGGTTGGTGGGTTCTCTCCACATATTGCACAACCACTGAACCAGTATTTTAGAACCAACATCTATAGTCCAAATTATGATCTAAGGTTTAAATAGTTTGTTTTTAAAGTATTCTTGAGAAATTAGCAGCAAATCATAGATTGGGAACTTGTTCAAAAATTGTTACAGAATATATTTTACAAAATCAAAATTAATTTTATTTGGGTGTTCAAACACCAGTGGCATCTCATGGCCTATAATAATTATTTCAATATTTTCTGGTAGAAAGTTTACACTCCTGTGTGGACTCTCATGTGTGTGTTTAAATTTGTCTTCTGACTAAATCTTTGTCCACAAACATCACAAGGAAACGGCTTGTCTCCTGTGTGGACTCTCAAGTGTGAATTTAAATATGTCTTCCGACTAAATCTTTGTCCACAAACGTCACAAGGAAATGGCTTGTCTCCTGTGTGGACTCTCATGTGTGAGTTTAAATGTGTCTTCTGACTAAATCTTTGTCCACAACGTTCACATGGAAACGGCTTGTCTCCTGTGTGGACTCTCATGTGTTTGTTTAAATTTGCCTCATGACTAAATCTTTGTCCACAAAATTCACAAGGAAACGGCTTGTCTCCTGTGTGGACTCTCATGTGTGAGTTTAAACTTGTCTTATGACTAAATCTTTGTCCACAAAGTTCACAAGGAAACGGCTTGTCTCCTGTGTGGACTCTCGTGTGTGTGTTTAAACTTGTCTTATGACTAAATCTTTGTCCACAAAGATCACAAAGAAACGGCTTGTCTCCTGTGTGGACTCTCATGTGTGAGTTTAAATGTGTCTTATGACTAAATCTTTGTCCACAAAGTTCACAAGGAAACGGCTTGTCTCCTGTGTGGACTCTCATGTGTGTGTTTAGATTTGCCTTCCGACTAAATTTTTGTCCACAAAGTTCACAAGGAAACGGCTTGTCTCCTGTGTGGACTCTCATGTGTTTGTTTAAATTTGCCTCATGACTAAATCTTTGTCCACAAAATTCACAAGGAAACGGCTTGTCTCCTGTGTGGACTCTCATGTGTGAGTTTAAACTTGTCTTATGACTAAATCTTTGTCCACAAAGTTCACAAGGAAACGGCTTGTCTCCTGTGTGGACTCTCATGTGTGAGTTTAAACTTGTCTTATGACTAAATCTTTGTCCACAAAGATCACAAAGAAACGGCTTGTCTCCTGTGTGGACTCTCATGTGTGAGTTTAAATGTGTCTTATGACTAAATCTTTGTCCACAAAGTTCACAAGGAAACGGCTTGTCTCCTGTGTGGACTCTCATGTGTGAGTTTAATTTTGATTTGGAAGTAAATATTTTACCACAGTCATCAGAGCTTATTGATTTTGGTCTTGCCTGGACTTTCCTGCTTGACTCTACATTTTTCTTCTCTCCAACACATTTCTTATTGAGCAGACATCTTGAAGACATCACTCCTGAATGACTTGTCATGTGTCTTTGAAGAGTCCGGTTACTGACATACTGCTTACCACACTCAGAGCAGCTCAAAGATTTGTTGACAGTTTTTACCTCTGATTCAGGAGCCCTGCTCTCATTCCTGTCTTTCATACTGTCTTCACGTTCTGATTCAGAGTCTGATGAGTTCTTTAGCAGAGTCAGGATTGGTCATTTCACAATCCTCTTCATCGTCCTAGTTAACGTCAGAACTGCATTTGTGAATTTTTAAATCTGGGTTCCTGGTAAGTTGTTTTTTAATCCTCCTCACTCTTTAAAGAAACTGTAGCAACCTAAAATCTGATATCGGTCTCCTCCATATTAAGTTGGTCACCCACCAGACTGGTCTAAGGGTCTTTTCTTCCACTTTATGATAAGAGGCTCTGGGTCCTGCTGGTCAACATCAGGCCTTCAGTCTTGAGGAACTTCTTCTTCTTAATCAGCTCTAAACAGAGGCAGGAACCACTGAAACACATGTACAATAAAGACAATGTTACTTCAACACACACACACACACACACACACACACACACACACACACACACACACACACAATTTTACCCTCACAATCACCATCTTCTAGGGGTGTAACGGTACACTAAAATCACATTTCGGTTCGGTTCAGTTTCAAGGAGGGTTTGGTTTGTATAATTTTCGGTACAAAAAAACAGACAAAATAAAGACTTACAAAATGTTTATTTTGAAAATATGCCAAGTAAACAATACGTTTGTATAAAAATAAATAAAAGCCACCCATTTGGTTGATATTTTAAATAAACAGCACTCTTTACAATAAATTAACTATACTAACAATAATAAAAATCTTAATAAATATAATAACAGTCAGAACCAGAACAATGAGCAGCAACAGACCGTTTACAATCTAACTAATCAAGTTTAAAGTGTTTGTCCAAAAATACCAACTTGTCCACATTTTCTGTCAAAAGCACAGATCTAGTTGCAGTGAATATCTCCAACGGTGGAGAAAATCATGTCAGTAACAACAGTAGCAGCAGTGTGGCTGTACACTATACAATAAATAAACTATACTAACAATAATAAAAATCTTAATATAATAACAGTCAGAACCAGAATAAGCAGCAACAGACCGTTTACAATCTAATGCTGGATCCCCACCGCACGCATCTCGCGCAGCCGAAGCAGCCACTTTACATTGAAAGTCTATGGGGCCGCGCATCTTGGAGCAGCGGGGCATGACGCGGCGCGCCTTCCGCATTTCAAGCAGCGCATCAGGACCCGGCAGCCCCTTTTCACGCACGCGCGCGGAGCCAGCAGCCACTGTAGAAGCTGGGTTTGTCCTGCTTCTTCTGCTCGCAGATTATCAGCAACCACTCGGGAGAGACTCTGCAAAACAGCATCCGGTAGGAAAACCTGGCATTTTTAAAGTTGCTGCTGTACATCTCCCCAAACATAAAAAAAAAGTTTTAATCTCAACAAATACTTTTTGAGCTGCAGTTCGGCTCGTAGAAAACACACACAAGTATTGACGAGGCACGTACAGCTGGTTTTATCTGCCCAGTGTACATAAACAACACGGATCTGACCGGGAAGGGAGCCACGACACGCTCCTCCCACTGCGCGTCTGCAGACGTTAGTGGGGACAGACATCTGTTGTAAGCAGCAAACACAGAGCATTAGGAGCATTTGGATGCATGCGGTGGGGATCCAGCATAACTAATCATGTTTTTTTTTTTCTGTTTTTTTTTCATTTATAGATGGCCTCCCTTCTCACCTTACAGCCATCCTCTCACACCAATAGGATTTTTTATTTATTTATATATGTTTTAATAGAGAGAAAGGAAAGACAGAAAGTAAGACAACAAAACACAACAATTATCCACAAAAAAAGCACAAGGCAAACACTCCCAACCTCCGTCCGCAATCCTGCAAAGCACATGACAGAACACAGCAACACATGCATAAAGACTAATAACATTCATGACTTTGCAGTAGATTTCTATAAATATACATACCCATACTTACAAATGTATATACAGTATACATACATATACATTCATATTCAGTCACATACCCATCTACATATCTGCATATGATATCTACATATACATCCCTGCATCCATTTGTGTGTGGTTGTGAGCATGCATAAGTGAATAAGTACCCTGATGCATGCTCAATAATCCAGGTAGAAAAATCCAAAAAAGCTAAGTCTGGTCCTCTGGACATTCAAAAAACAAAACAAAACAAAGCAAAAAAAAACTGTAGAAACGTTTCGTCTTTCGTCCGAAAGACTTCCTCAGTCTGAGGTGCTGGGTTCAGCTCAGTCTTATAAATAGCACCCTCTCACAGTGTTACACAACCAGTTGGCTGATGACAGCCGAAACCAGCTGCTCACATGATCAAGGAGGACCATCAGCCTAACAAAGGATCGTTAGCACCCTGATGGTTGTTTGCTATTCACAGAGGGCTGAGTGATACCAGCAATCACAGCATTGTAGGAGGGGGACAGTTGAACCCGGAGGCCTCCACCCCTGTTTAATGATGGGCGGTTTCTTTTCACAAAGATGGCCTCCTTTACTCCTCTCTCAAACCATTGTTCCTCTCTATCAAGGATGTGAACATCTTCATCCCTGAAAGAGTGACCGCTGGCCTGGAGATGAGTGTAGACTGCAGAGTCCTGACCTGGTAAAGGAGGCCATCTTTGTGAAAAGAAACCGCCCATCATTAAACAGGGGTGGAGGCCTCCGGGTTCAACTGTCCCCCTCCTACAATGCTGTGATTGCTGGTATCACTCAGCCCTCTGTGAATAGCAAACAACCATCAGGGTGCTAACGATCCTTTGTTAGGCTGATGGTCCTCCTTGATCATGTGAGCAGCTGGTTTCGGCTGTCATCAGCCAACTGGTTGTGTAACACTGTGAGAGGGTGCTATTTATAAGACTGAGCTGAACCCAGCACCTCAGACTGAGGAAGTCTTTCGGACGAAAGACGAAACGTTTCTACAGTTTTTTTTTTTTGCTTTGTTTTGTTTTGTTTTTTTAAATGTCCAGAGGACCAGACTTAGCTTTTTTGGATAAGTGAATAAGGTTCCTCGAATGGAACATTCAATAGCGACCGTGAAGCATCAGAGATCCGCCCTCCCAAGGCCCGAGGCAGACAAAAGGGCGATCAGAGACCAAGACCCCAAGAAGGACCCCGAGCCCAGAGTCCCCAAGGCCACCCGAACAGGACGAGCCAATCACCAACTCCCCAGATCCAACCAAAGGGGAAAACAGGAAAAGCCCCACCAGCGACTACACACAATGACCCCCCGGGACCAACAGCGACAAACTCACAGGCCCCCATTGGAGCCCGCTGCACTGACGTAGCCCCAGGCCTGGACACCGAGGCCCGGGCACCGGGGATGCCCAACTCTCAGGCCCAGACCCGACAGGACCAGAGGACCCGAGCCCCACCAGGCAGCCACCAGGCCGAGCCGACACATGCACAAGCGCCCAACCCCAGACAGCGAGGGCCCCACCCAAGCACGCCCGCAGGCAAAGGGACACCCACCCGGGGGGGCCACGTGGCAGGAGCGCGACACCAAGTAGCCTCAGATGTATCAGAGAGAGGGCAGTCCAAGTCCCAGCCTGACACGTAGACATTCATACACAGACACACTCACTCAGACCCACCCTCATCCTCACCCTCACTCACAGAAAGCCAAACAACAACACGTTCCATTCATAATCCCAATGCACACTCTATACCCCCTAGGTCCAAGACATTTACCTGCCCCCTACATGGGGCAGCCCACACCCAAACCCAGGAGGTAGGCCCATTCATTCTAGGGCGGAGAGTAGCCGACATCCAAGATTCGGCCCAACCTACGCCCTGCCGACAGGACAGGACACCCTAGCCCAAGCAGCCCCAGGGAGAGCGCAATGCCAGCCCCACCCACGGAAAAACCCTCAGGCCCCGAACCCTCGCATAGTCTAGGACAACACCCGACGGCCCGTCACCTAACCGGACCCCACCCCCAGAATGGCCGCCAGGGAACCAGGGGGTGAAAAACACACACACACACATATATATATACATATACACATATATACAGGTAGTCCCCGATTTACGAGCGAGATCCGTTACAACGAGGCGCTCGTAAACCGGAAATCTCGTAATTTGGAACGGCCGCCACGCTTCTCGTAAGTCCGGAAATTCGCTCGTAAATTGGAACGGTTTTGCTAGCGCGACTACAAACACTCGTTTTTCATCGAAAAACTGCTTATGAGTGCATAAAAATGATCGGAAACGTGTGTCCACATGTTTAGCTAACGAACTGTGGTGAAAAAACACAGGAAAACTCAGTATTTTTTGCGTTTTTTCCAATAATTCGCCAGCTCGTAAGTCTGGAACCTCGTAGATCAGAGCGCTCGTAAATCGGGGACTACCTGTATATATATATATATATATATATATATATACATATATATATATATACATATACATATATATATACATATACATATATATATATACATATATATATACATATATATATATATATATATACATATATATATATACATATATATATATACATATATA
>JBBPBX010030093.1:21798-35426 GCA_038048925.1 Garcialebias charrua
TATATATACATACATACATATATATACATACATACATATATATACATATATATATATATACATATATATATATACATATATACATATATACATATATACATATATATATACATATATACATATATACATATACATATATATATATATATACACACAGGAAACCCTCGACCTACGGCGCCCGCGACCTACGGCAATTCAGACTTACGATTGTATCATATTTAATAAAAATATGAAAATAAAAAAATTATTATTATTTTTTTTTTGTGTGTTTAAATGTTATTAATTTCATGTGTACAGCACTTTGTTGCAGCTGTGGTTGTTTTAAATGGCTTTATAAATAAAGTATAATTATTAATATTATGTTTTTATTACAATTTTATCGTATTTACGCAACTTCCGGTCGTTTCCGGTCGCCATTTTACAATTCCCAAGTGCGGTCAATGGAGCTCCACCATAGAGGCTCCTGTCAGCTGGCTCTAGAGGACCGTGTGTCCGATCAGGGTTGCCTCATACGGATAAATTAGCTGGAAACACTCGGTCAACTCTGTGGACGTCTCAGGCCCGGAGGAGCAGCCGCCGATCGCCCCGCGATCGCTCCCACAACGCCGCCCGACATGCTAACGACAGCAGCTAACAGAGCAGCTAACACAGGCGAAGACACCGAGCCGACATGCCGCGGAGGGGCCATCTGCGGCCGGGAGCTCGCCGCAAATGTCCGCCTGGCAGCCTAAGATGTCGGGGGACACCGAGCTAACGCGGAGATACAAAGCCGACAGCCTTTTTGAATGAACTGACATGCTAACAAGTGCTGCTAATGGCGGGGCCTAACAGCAGCTAACGCCGAGCAGCTTGTTTTGGATGGAGGAACATCGCGGAGAAACGGCTTTCAGTACGTTTTTTGGCTCCAAATGTATGAAGTTAAGAAGCTAACAGTCCTACAGTTTTGACCACGTGTGTGTGTGTGGAGCGTAAGGAAACTGGGGGAGCTCGGACGGGTGCAAGAGCTAATGCTAAAAGATGTTGGAAGTGGACGCAACGCACGTTATTCCTTCATGTAGATAAAACTCCACACAGCTCCAGCATGAAACAAGAGTAACGTGGGAGAGTTCAGATACAGCTGCAGCTCAAAGGTAACTGTTGTTTTCTCATATTATACTAAAACTTATAGACAAGTTGTACAACAAACTTAATATAATTTGTCTTTTAACAGGTTGGAGAGACCAGATGAGATGCATCACCTGGAGCCAGTTCTAAATGATACAATTTATGGTTTAAAAATTACAGTTCAGAAGAAATGTTGTGTAAACTTGAACAGGTTTTGAAATTTTGTTGAAGATTTACTAAATATGAATCAATTTGTTTAAAAAAACTTTGAATTCTGTATTTTATTTTGAGTTAAAAGTTAATGCACTATGGTAGGCTGAAGTCTGTTACTTTTGTATTTAATAATATTAATAATAATAATAATAATAATAATAATAATAATAATAATAATAATAATGAATTCAATTTATAACGCACTTTTCATTAGTGAAAATCTCAAAGTGCTACACACATTCATACACCGGTAGCGGCAGACTACCATGCAAGGCGCTTTCCAGTCCTACCGGGAGCAACTCGGGGTTAAGTGTCTTGCCCAAGGACACAACGACACATGGTGTGGAGAACCGGGATTCGAACCGCCAATCTTCCGATCGGGGGACGACTGCCATTACCACTACGCCACGGCCGCCCTTTATAATATTTATATATTGTGAATTATAATATTTATATATTGTGAATATTTATATATTGTGAATTATTTTATTTGTCTGTGATGGACTGGAGACCTGTCCAGGTGTCCCCCGCCTCTCGCACAGTGATGGCTGGACATGGACACCAGTGACCCCGTGACTCAAAAAGGAAGATGTGGGTAAAGATGATGGATGGATGAATTATTTGCTCCTAGATTTTTCTTTTTCTTTTATTAGAGAAATCCAGACAACTAAGCTAACCTAATACTGGTAATTTAAGTTACAGAATTTTATGCAACGATGTATTATTTGTTTCTATTTTTGGTATAAATATCAAATGATGCAAAAAAAAATGTATACAATAAGGAACCTAAAATTATTGTTTTAAATAAATGTTCCATTTGTTTACATTGTTTAATCTTCTCAGCTTAAATACTTTTAAATAAATGTTCTATTTGTTTACATTGTTGTTTATTGTTTTCAACTTGTCAGTTACATAACTGAAGCCAAATTCATGACCATTTCAATAAAAAAATCGTTTCTGAATCGAAAATCGTTTGAATCGAAAAATCGATTTTAAATCGAATCGTGACACCAAAAATCGGAATCGAATTAATTCTCCAGACACAGAGATTCGCAACCCTAGTTAAAGTCATGTCAAAGAGTTCACTTTGACGTTATCAGGATTCAAGGTGAAAGTAGAAGCAGCCAGAAACAGAAATAAATCAGTTGGAGGAAGACAGGGAGTTCTGGAGCCATTCTCATGACAACAGCTGATTACCGGTAACTGTATTCCCATTTCTAAACAAAACTGCCAGGCCACTCCCACCTGGGCCTTCACCTTTCACATACCCTGATGCATGCTCAATAATCCAGGTAGAAAAATCTAAAAAAGCTAAGTCTGGTCCTCTGGACATTCAAAAAATAAAACAAAACAAAGCAAAAAAATGTAGAAACGTTTCGTCTTTCGTCCGAAAGACTTCCTCAGTCTGAGTTGCTGTATTCAGCTCAGTCTTATAAATAGCACCCTCTCACAGTGGATCAACCAGTTGGCTGATGACAGCCGAAACCAGCTGCTCACATGATCAAGGAGGACCATCAGCCTAACGATGGATCGTTAGCACCCTGATGGTTGTTTGCTATTCACAGAGGGCTGAGTGATACTAGCAATCACAGCATTGTAAGGGCCAGTTTACACGGCGCGTATTTTGAGTGTAACCGCTACTTTCTCTTTGCGACTTTGCTTATCGCCTACACGACGCTGCTGGCCCCCCTCGATGACACCGATACTTTTCTGACCCTGCTCTCAAGGTGGAAGTTTTTCGCTGACCCCCCGTTGATAATGTAAACATCTCCCGTGGAGCTTTTGTGTCAACCACATGCGCGCAGCCCGCATGCGCGTGGACAGTCTGACATTTCACGTGTCACGTTGCAAAATATAACAGTTTAACAATAATAAACAGTATTTATGTTGGCGTGGGAGATGTAAATTTATCTGAACTACAGTATCTATCTGGACTCGTTACATTTTTTAAACAGTGCGTAACGTGCTGTGAAAATGAAGACACCAGGTTTATTTTTTATTTATTTATTTATTCAGCACCAAAGTTTAAACACAAACACTGAGAATTAAACTGAACACACTATTAAAACACGTGAACCGAACTGTAACTACGTTAATGAACTGGACTCTTGCTGTGTTTTCATCTGGACCCATCAGAACCGCGCCGAACCGTCTGCCTGCTGGAGCGACAGCTTCTCCACCTGGCAGAAATAAATAAATAAATAAATAAAAACTCAGTTGTTGTGTGATCAAAGTAAACACAAGCAAACATTATATTAAGAACGTTGATTTACCTGCTGTAAGTCAGCTGCATCACGGAGTAAAGTCCGGTTCTGGTCCACAGTCCACTCAGCGGTTCTGGTCCACAGTCTCAGCGTCTAGTGTGCAGCTTGTTAGATGAAGCGGGTCCCACTGACTCAAATCTGTTGACTCTTGTCCAAATTCCAGCTTTAACTTGTTGTTAACTTGTTGACAACAACTTGTAGTTAGCTGATTTTAGCCAGAGAGGAAAGCAGACAGGCAGCTGTTTACCTCAGGCAGCGCATGCGTAGTAGTGAAGGTTCCAAAAATCACAGCGCCATCTAAAGGCCCAGCATGGTAACTACAGTGAAATCATGAGGACGGGGGTTGGAGGGGGAGAGAGTCGTATCCACAGAATTCGACAGTGTCAACGCAAAACTTTTCACCTAATTAACATACCCAAAACATCCGTTTCCCCCACACAGTGTCCGTGTAAACAGGGCCTAAGAGGGGGACAGTTGAACCCGGAGGCCTCCACCCCGGTTTAATGATGGACGGTTTCTTTTCACAAAGATGGCCTCCTTTACTCCTCTCTCAAACCATCGTTCCTCTCTATCAAGGATGTGAACATCTTCATCCCTGAAAGAGTGACCGCTGGCCTGGAGATGAGTGTAGACCGCAGAGTCCTGACCTGATGATGTTGATCTTCTGTGCTGGGCCATCCTTTTGGCCAGTGGCTGTTTAGTTTCCCCGATATAAGACTGATCACAGCCCTCCTGACACTGAACAGCATACACAATATTACTCTGTTTGTGCCGGGGGACTGGATCTTTGGGATGAACCAGTCTTTGCCGTAATGTATTTTGGGGTTTAAAAGCCACTGGGACGTTGTGTTTAGAAAATAAACGTCTCAATGTCTCTGAAACTCCCGCAACATACGGAATGACCACTGGTCTGGGTTCCTTCTTTTCACCTGATGGCTGGCTGGAGTCCTGTTTGGGTTTCTTCTCTGCTTTCAGGAAGGCCCAGTTAGGATATCCACATTTCTCTAGAGCCTGTTTTGTGTGTGATTTCTCCTTCTGTCTGGCTCCTGAGTTAGTGGGGACGCTGTCTGCTCTGTGATACAGAGTCCTGATGACTCCTAACTTGTGCTCCAGAGGGTGATGGGAGTCAAACTGTAAATACTGGTCTGTGTGGGTGGGTTTGCGGTACACCTCAGTTTGCAAATTTCCTCTATCAGAAACTGAGACCTCACAGTCCAAGAAAGCCAACCTGCCATTTTTTACATCTTCTCGTGTGAACTTGATATATTTATCCACAGAGTTGATGTGATCAGTGAAATGTTGGACTTCCTGAGATTTAATTTTAACCCAGGTGTCGTCAACATACCTGAACCAATGACTTGGTGGTCTCCCTGAAAAGGATGTCAAGGCTCTCTTTTCTACCTCCTCCATGTACAGGTTGGCAACAATAGGAGAAACTGGAGACCCCATAGCACACCCATGTTTCTGCCTATAATATTGCTCCCCTCTGAACAGCAGGACCACGCTTTCCACAGAGCAACTGTGTCAACTCTTGAAACTGTGCCTGCAGTCAACCTACTTCACATATGGGGAGCAATATTATAGTAATAGAATACAGCAACTCAGACTGAGGAAGTCTTTCGGACGTAAGACGAAACGTTTCTACATTTTTTTGCTTTGTTTTGTTTTATTTTTTGAATGTCCAGAGGACCAGACTTAGCTTTTTTTAGACCTTTCACATAGTTCTTGAGCACCATCGTTGGTGCAGAATAAACCAGCACATGTGATCATAAAACATATTGTAAAGTACAACAACTTCTCATATGAATACACAGGTGAATGCTTTGATTATATTTGTATTAGGACAAAATTAAAGAATAAAAATAGTCTCTTTGTGAGTGAATATGTTCTTTGTTTCAAACTAAAAAGGACTAAACTACTGTATGTTAATGTCCGTTTTACTGAAAGGATCAGTAAAAGTATCATTGGGACAGTTCAAAGAGACAAAGGTGTAATCCGCATCTCAAGTAGACCAAGGTTAGGTCCACTACAACTCCATGAGGTGGACTTTTCAAATCTTGGGGTAAAATCTTGCCACGCACAATGCAGACATGCTAGCTTAGATGCTACACACTCCGTTTCTCCTACGATCCCCCGCACTGGTCAACAGCTGAAGTCACTATCATAGTTGTAAGCTAGCAGTGGTGGGCAACGCTAATCCAAAAATTTGTTCCGCTATTTCCACGGGCGGCCGTGGCACAGTGGTAATGGCAGTCGACCCCCAATCGGAAGGTCGGAGGTTCGAATCCCGCGTCCGCCCACCATGTGTCGTTGTGTCCCTGGGCAAGACACTTAACCCCGAGTTGCTCCCGGTAGGTCTGGATAGCGCCCTACAAGGCAGGCTACCACTAACGGTGTATGAATGTGTGTATGAATGGGTAGATGGCTCGTATTGTAAAGCGCTTTGGGGCTCCTCAGAGGGGGCTGGAAGGCGCTATATAAATAAGCTCCATTTACCATTTACCATTTACCATTTCTAAAGCACTAATTAATTTATTTAGGTCCGCAATTTCAAAAGCACTAATGTCTTATGAAAATTAGGGGAAGCTAATTCTAATCCGCTAATTAAATTCAACAATTGGTAGCAGCAAGTTATGCAATATTTGCACTACACTGCCAACTAGCAGTGCATGAACTGTTATACAGTAAGTTGTTTGAGTTTCAGAGTATTTAGTTTGGTTCTCTTCAACAGGTTTCACAAGGACAAAATGTACCCATTCCAAAGTCTGTTAGCTAAACTGCTGACATATTTGGCTGTTTTTTTTTCTTCTTTTGTTACTTTTAGTACCACTAGATCGCATGTGTCAAACTCAAGGCCCGTGGGCCAAATCCGGCCTACCATAACCGTTTCTGTGGCTCTCTACACCCTAGAACTTCAAGATAACAGTTGTAAGCATGTAGTTCTCAGGTGATGGGTCCCCATCCCTACACTCCCTGGTCTCTCTGTTAATTGTCTTGCTTATCTCCTCCATTTTGTTGTCCAGGTGTTTGTGATTGTCATGCTGTGTGTTCATGTACCTGTATATAAAGTCAGGGATTTTTTAATTGATAAAGCTCTGTATATGTTGTATAACACAATCATTGTTCCACATTTAATCTATTGTATTGAGGTTTGGGGAAAAGCGTGCAAAACAATTACAAAGCCTGTTTTTATTTTACAAAAGAGAGCTGTAAGAGTAATCACCAGAAAACATTTCAGTCACCCATCAAACACCTTGTTTCTTCAGCTAAATTTATTGAAATTCCAGGAATTGGTAGAATATAGTATTTTATCAGTTATGTATAGGGCTCATAATAACACATTACCTTTAAATATCCAAAGAAATTTAGACAAAGTTATTACAATCTTAAAGGGACAGATATTCATCAAACCACAATTCAGAACCAGCTTAAAGGGACGGTCTACCTCAATTCAGGGAGTTGGATTGTGGAATGTTCTGGAGAGTGATGTTAAAAATGCAAAATCAATTCATTCATTCAACCTTTATTTATACAGGCTAGCCTCGTTGAGTCACGGGGACTCATTTACAAGAGGGACCTGTCTCACTCACACCAAACAACCATCCACTCTCACACTCACACCTAGGGTCAATTTAGAGTCACCAATCAGCCTAACAAGCATGTTTTTTGGTCTGTGGGAGGAAACCGGAGTACCCGGAGGAAACCCACGCATGCACGGGGAGAACATGCAAACTCCACCCAGAAAGGCCCCGGACCGGGATTTGAACCGGCAACCTTCTCGCTGAGAGGCAGCAGCTCTACCAGTTGTGCCACCGTGCTGCCCAATGTATACATTTAAGAAAAAGGTCGAAAAGGACTTGCTCAAAAACTATATATGATGTAGCTTAGTGTGTTTGTGTACAGTATTACAGTTAGATAAATTAGTAGATTTATTCATTTTGTGATGTAGTTTGAAGGTTATCATTGGTTGAACAAACTGTGAAATAAATAAGGGGCAGATATAATAAGATTTCATCTTCTTTCTGCTCCTTTCATTTTATCCTACTTGTATTCTTCTATCTGATGAAACTGTTTTGTATTGTTCTTTTAAAATGAATGAATAAACATCAAATCAAATCAACGGCCCAGTCAGAGTCCAGAACCTGAAGGTGGGACCTTCAGAGAGCTGAGCAGAAACCTCAAAGAACTGAAGCAACAATGGAAAGAAGAGTGGGTCAGAACTCCTCCAGAACCAGGAGAGAGACTGATGAAGTCCTGCAGACTGATGAAGTCAGAGAACCACAGAGGATTCTGCTGCTGAAGGAGGTTCTGTTGGGTCAGAGGCACAAGCTGAGGTTAAATTTTAATGATTTTAGAACTTGTTAAAGATCATCCATCCAGCTAACTGTCTATCCATCCATCCATTCAGCTAAAAGTCTATTCATCCTTGTATCTGATGAAACTGTTTTGTATTGTTCTTTTAAAATGAATGAATGAACATCAAATCAAATCAAAAATAAGTCTGTATCTCTGTGTTTATCATTGTCCTGGCATTGTCTCCTGTTGCCTCTGTCTCCTGAGTTCCTTGTGATTCCCTGAGTATGTAAGTTTGCTGCCCTGCGGACGCCATTTTGAAGAGTCCTAATGGTGAACTACTTTTTTAAATCCAGCAGATTTGACCATTTCGTGAAACTCTCAAGCTCAGAAAAACTTGTGCTATAACGTCAGCTATGAAATATATTTTTTCTCAGCAAAGAAATAATTGTTTTACCGTGTTTTGTTGTAAAATCCTGGCTTCTTTGGCTGTCGCGGACGCCATTTTGAAGAGTGCTAATGTGGCGAAATTCTATTTTTAAATCCAGACGCGTCGCGTAGGCCCTGAGAAACATCCATAAGTTCACCCTCCATGTTAAAAAGTCTTCGTCTGACTCTTCGAAAACAAGCAATAAGGCTGCAGAGTAACACACTGGCTGCTAACTGCTATAGAGAGAGCACACACCAAGAGACTGAGGGGGACGCTTTTTTGTGACGGACCACATCCGGCGCTGCTCGTAAATACGTTATTTCGTTTTTACTGATAGATAATTAGTTATTAGCGGTACTGCATTTTAAATAAAAATAGCATAAATCCGCTTATGAATTATAAAACTTAGTCAATCCGCTGTAAAGCTAACAGATTATTTAGCTACGCTACAAGCGGATTAGCGCAACAGCGCTACCTAGCGGTCGGAGGCCCACCACTGTAAGCTAGTGTGCGACACAGAGGTCTCTGCCCTCCTCCCTCTGCCCTGTCGACAAAAACTTCAAAAGAGATGAGCGCCTGCTGAGCCAAGTGATCGAGGAGGAACACTGTTTCTTAAAGTCAAGTCAACTTTATTTGTAGAGTGAAGTAAACATGAGGGAGACCATATATTGTGTCTTTAAACACATATAGTGCCACCCAGATGTAACTAAAGGATTTTAACAGGGGTCAGTATTAAGCTGACCTCTTTATCCTTAATTAATCTACTTATTCAGATTGAATAGTAATTTCACGGATTCTTTTCTTTTTCAGTTTACCCAATATTTCTGTGATCTTTATGATGGATAAATAAACAAGGCCATTAAGTGACAGAGACGTTAACTTAGTTGGTATGCCAAAGACACTACCATTTATTTAAGATAAATCACTAAATTAACACCATTACACTTGATTGACATGATTTCACTTTCTTTCAATTTAATACGTCAGCACACTTGAATTACAACAACAGACATAAATACTGGATGTTAAACATATTTAGTCTGAGGGCTCTTTAGCTTAAATAGTTTCCAGCTTAGAATTGAGGGAAAGGAGAGGAGGAAAGATGGAGAAGAATTGGGAGGTTAAGAGAGGAAGTTTATCTTGCATTTATGAAACCAGATGACACTCTTCCATACGCGTCCAGCTAAGATATCATCACACCTCCAGCAAGCAAACAGCGGCTCCTTTACCTTAAGACGTCCGCCTCGGTTCTGGTAAAGAGCTGTGATCAGCCTTGGACTGACGAGTCGTCGGTCCCGCAAGTCCAAGCTGGACTCCACACGTGTTTACCTTGTCGGTGTCGGTGATACTCGCTTTCGTCGGCAGAAGCCGTGGCAGTCGTGGTTTTTTGGCTCAAGATAACTTATTCCAGGAAGGAATAACAAAGTTTTGAGCTTACGCTCATTCGACGTGGACTCATAACAGCAGGTTATCAGTCCTTAGCTGAAGACGAAGGTCGTTAGCTCTTGACCAAACGTACCCCAGCTCTTTGGGAAAGGTTCACATCTCTTTGAAGTTCCCAGAAACTCTTCCGTTCCAGCAACAGCTTAGAACTTAAAAGGATCAAAGAGAGGAGTGAGGCTTGTCTCTTTTTCATTGGTCCGTGGACCAGTCGAGCAGTTCACTTGTGTTATCACGACCCAAGGTTACAGCCAGTAGCAGAGGGAAATTGTTTAGGAAAAGACAGAGAATGTTGGAGACATTCTCCTGCAAACAACGAATTAACTGTCTTCTTATTTCTAAACAACACAGTCGGGTCTCTCTGACCCGAGACTTCAACTTTAACACAGCAGTGAACACCGTTTAACTCTTACAGAATAACACAGCTTAAAAGCACACATCATGAAAATGACAAAAGTTATTCTTTTGATCACATTAGAATAAAATCAAAGATAGAAATAGTCTCTTTTGGTGACTATATTCTCAGATTACAACTAATGGAATTGATTTGTAGTAAATGTCTTGCTTTACTGAGAGGTCAGTAAAGGTCATCTCTGGAACAGTTCAAAAGTACACAGGTGTAATAAAGTGGACATGGTCATGCCCACTACAAGAGCGCATTTAAAACAGAAACTGTTATCAAAGTGCTTAACAACAACAATGAGAGTAAAATTCATGGAAAAGTACAAAACACTAAAGAGAAATGATGTCATCCAATATGCCACTGAAGCCCCCCACCACCACCACCACCACACACACACACACACACAAACACACACACACAAAACAAAACAAAAACTCTTCGTATTTACACAACTCCCGTAAATGACATATTTTAGTTTGAAATCGGCGAATTTCAGTGAAAAGTGACTAGTTTGCAGGTATGGACTAAACTGAAACTAAAGCAAGGGTTAAAGACCGTGTAAAGTAAAATTAAATGTGGGTTTTGAGTTTGTCACACGGCATAAATATGTGTTATTAATCACCCATATAAATCTGACTGATTAAAAACATTGTTTACCTTATAAAATTAAGTCTCAAAAATAAGGAAAAAACATAATTGTGCCCTGGTCTGAAACGCTGGGGGCGTGTCAGCGCGTGGGCGTGGTTTCAGCGCAGGTGCAGCAGAGATCCAGCCTGCTCTGTTTTTATCTGAGTTCTGGCTGTAACAGCAGCTCCTTTTTCCAAGAGTTACGCTGTTTTTAGTGCACAAACAACTCTGGTTTTGTTTTTAAAGTTGAGGACACAACTATAATTCATAACTCCGCTGTTATGTGTTTAATAATAAGCGCTATTTTAGAAGATGAGCGGACTTGCTGCACCCGGTCCGACCCGGTCACATCGCATGCGGGCTGTGTTGGTGATTAAAATAAAGAGTAATCACGTTGATAACTAAGTATGCAATGGACCTGTCGCATTTTCTTAGCAAAAAAGGAGCTTGTGAACTTGTAGGGCACAGGCTTAGCAATAAAAAATAGAAGAAAAAAGAAAGAAGCTGCGATTCGCGAGTGAACGGCTCCACCGAGGCGAAGAACAATTTATGCGGCTGGAGCTGCAGGGGGCGGGGCTATACTTAAGAAGACCGCGTGACGAAACGCGGTCACATTTAAAACACGCCTAAAAAAATCCTGAAACAGACATTTCGTTATACACAGTTTGATCTATAACTCCAAAATTAATTTAGCTACAATTTTGAAACTTTTTACTCATTTACAACATTACAATTATGACATTTATAATGTGTATTGAAGAAAATTTTGAAATTTACTTTACACGGTCTTTAAATTAATTATTTTATTTTAACAGTTTAATTTTGTGTTCTAATGTTCATTTGTTTAATACAAAAGCTAAAAAAATATTTCTTGTGTGAATCTCATCTCTTCATTCAGCAGTACACTGTAAAAAATAATTTACAGGTCACATCACAACTGGAGAGACAAACACCCCCATCATTCAGTGCATCATATCATCCAGCTGAAAAACTGATTTGACACTTTCAGTCTGCAAGACTTCTCCCTCCTGGCTGGGGATGCCCAAAGTCCACAGCAAACTTCACTTTTTCACCAAAATACCCCCTCCCCTTCAAATTTCCTGTTCCTCACCATGTCTCCACAAAGCAGATCACACTAGTGAAATGGCCCGCCTGTCTTTTTCCACTGTCGTTATCATTGTTGCAGAAATCATCTTCAGATCTCCCCCTCCCTCCACACAGCCCCAATTGTCCACCATCAGCATCTTTTCACACAATTTTTCATCCGACCACGCTCATTCACTGATATTCAGTCCCACAATAAATTCATTACTTCAATGTCATTACACTTTGTAACCAAGGAGCCACAGTCCTCATCATTCTTGCAAAACTCCCCAGCCTGCACACACTCCCACCCTCTGTCCACAGAATTATAATTCACGTAGGCTGCATGGATGCATCCTGTCATCACTCCAAAACCACCAGAACTGAGTTGAACAAACTTCTGGAATTTCTCAACACCTGTGGCAAATACAGGTGGTCCCCGACTTACGACAGCCTCGACTTACGACGTTCCGGACTTACGAATGGACTTACGAACAGTAGTTGTACAGTAAATACAGCACTGGTATGTGTTTTTAGATGAAAGTGTGTTAGCTAACCGTTTGTAAACAAAGTTCTGTGCATGTTTATGAACCAGTATGTGTACACTTGTTCAATCTTATGTTGAAAAACGGGTGTGCGGCGCAGCGTTAGCATACATTTTCCGACTTACGACCAAAAATCCGGACTTACGAACGACACGTGTTATGCGTTCTGACTTACGAATTTTCGTGTTACGAACAGTGCGTAGGAACGGAACTCGTTCGTAAGACGGGGACCACCTGTAAGAGTTTATAATCTGTAGGACAAAACTTATGTTCTTGCAAATTATTTTTTCCTGAGGAAATACATAAGTTTTTATGACATTCTGTGTATGTATATACATATATATATAAAACCACTTAAAGGGGACCACAGATTCAAAATTCACTTTTTAATGTTTTTGTACTCAACTTTGGGTATTTACTTCATAAAAAAACAGTCCTAAGGCCAAAAAAATGCACCCAGTGGTTTATTTACTATAAGTATATTTATTTATCTTAGATAGAAACGGCCCGATTGCACTTCCTGCGGTTTGTTACGTCACAAACCGCAGCCACAACCCACAGCCACAACCCATCCCAACCTTTGTCCCGCCCCCGTCACCTAGCAACCCCTGGTAATGCTCCACCCACGCGGTTCCTGAGTTCATCTCAGCCTGCACACTAGGTGGCGGTATGCACCTAACAGTTGTTTGCGATCCGCCATAAATCAAATGGAGAAGAAGAAGAACAGTTCATCTCAGCAGAATGGCTCCTAAAGTTAAATGTTGCGTTGTTGGCTGCATTACACAACATGTGTCGATACACACTCTTCCAGTCTCAGAGAGCAGAGATGCGTGGCTTAATTTTATTTTTAATGGCAATGTCCCGGCGACATTACCGAAGAAAGTTGTAGTTTGCGCAGCTCATTTCACAACAGACTCATTTCTCAACTACCAACAGTACCAGGCCGGATTTGCACAAAAACTTCTGCTTAAGGAAGGTGCTGTTCCATCTATTCGTCAAAGTTCAGCAGATGACGCTAGTGTAAGTACAGAGCAGACTGATGTCTTTTAAATTATTTATTAGCATTCGGTATGAAGACGTGTTCTTATGCACCTCGATTGTTTAGCTACAGCCTGTGCTAACTGTTTGTGTTCACGGCTTGAACACGATTTAGCGCAGGCTGATTGTTTATGATTAGCTTGTGTTAACTGAGATTTAATGTTCAACCTGTTCAATATTGGTTTCGG
>JBBPBX010030094.1:0-23294 GCA_038048925.1 Garcialebias charrua
ACATTAAACATTTAATGAACATAATACTGTCCTGAGTTTTTGCATACTAGTATAAAAAAAGAGTATAAAAAGTATAACTAAAATAAACTAAAGGTTTCTAGCATTGACATTTGCAAAGTGGCAAAGCAGCGTATGAGTTAATGTACACAGTATATGTATGAGGTAGTAGTTGATGTTGTTATAGAGGCAAAAAGTGGCATATGCAGTAAGGCACATTGGGCATCCCTAAATAAGACCGTTCAGAGCACACTGTATATGTATCAGCAGTGGTGTAGATATTAGAGTAGTGTAAATGTAAACAGTAGTAATTAAATGTAAGCAGTAGTAATAAAAGTAAACAGTATTAATAAATGTAAACAGAGAATGTAAACAGTATTATGACTATAGGCAGTGATGTAATACAAACATTAGTGCAAGTATGAGAAGTAGTGCAAACTGTATGAGCACATGACCGAGAGTTTAGTGAATAACCCGTTTGATGACACAGAGTCCAGTGTTAAAATCTTTGTGTTGTGTGGTAATGTGTGAGAAAGTTTTAGTGTTAAGGCAGTTCAAATGGGAGGGGGCAGAGCAGGCAGAGTGTTTAGCATCCTGACTGCCTGATGAACAGAGCTGTCTCTCAGTCTGCTGGTTCGAGCCTGGAGACTCCTCAGTCTCCTCCCTGATGGCAGCAGTCTGAAGCAGCTGTGTAGTGGGTGTGTGGGATCACCTGCCATGCAGTGGGCTTTCCGAGTGAGGCGTTTGCTGTGTAAGTCCTGCAGTGAGGGCAAGGAGGTGCCCACGATCTTCTCAGCTGCTTTCACGATGCGCTGGAGGCTCTTGCGGCAGGATGCAGTACATGCACCAAACCACACAGTGATGCAGCTGGTCAGGACACTTTCTATGGCACCTCTGTAGAAGGTGCTCATGATGGGGGTTGAAGCTCCAGCCCTTTTCAGCTTGCGGAGAAAGTAGAGACGCTGGTGAGCCTTCTTTGCCAGTGCTGCAGTGTTCCTGCTCCAGGACAGGTCCTTTGAGACGTGCACTCCCAGGAACTTGGTGCTGTCTACTCTCTCCACTGCGGTGCTGTTGATGGTCAGAGGGGCATGTTGGGCATCCTCTTCCTGAAGTCCACAACAATCTCCTTTGTCTTCTCCACGTTGAGAGTGAGATTGTTGTGTCCGCACCACAAGGCCAGGCGGCTCACCTCGTTCCTGTAGTCCGTCTCATCGTTGTTGCTGATGAGACCCACCACTGTTGTGTCGTCCGCAAACTTGATGAAGTGGTTGGAGCAGACACCGCGCAAGCGTGCGCGGTCGTAAAATTGGAGCTTGGCGCGTTCGCGCGAGCGTTCAAAGGCTTGTACAAGCGGCGCACGCACGGTGCTCACACAGCGGGGCGCCGCGCTCGCTTGAGCGCGGAGCTCTGCGCCGGCCTTAACGGTCAGAGGCTCCGGCTGAGCGAGCCGCTTGAGGTGGGTAGCGAGCTGTGTGTCACTCACTGCTGCACAAACTACTAACTTCCAGTAAGTAGCTACTTAAAGGGGACCACAGATGCAAAATTCACTTTTAATGTTTTTTTACTCTACTTTGGGTATTTACTTCTTAAAAAAACAGTCCTAGGGCCAAAGAAATGCACCCAGTAGTATATTTACTCTAAGTAGATTTATTTTTCAGGGATATAAATGTCTCGTTTTCAAATCCTGCGGCTTGTGACGTCACAAGCCGTAGGACAACCCACCCCAAACCTGAGTCCAGCCCCTCACCTAGCAACCCCTGGTTAGGCTCAACCCACTTCAGTATAAAAGACGTGACGGTTGTTTTTCCTGATTTCATCTCATCTTTTGTTTAAATGTTCTTAATTTCATGTGTACAGCACTTTGTTGCAGCTGTGGTTGTTTTAAATGGCTTTATAAATAAAGTATAATTGTTATTTTTACGTTTTAGTTCAATTTTTAGCGTATTAGCGATCGCTCCCAACGAGCAGCCGGCAGACGTAAAACGAGCAGATCACCGCTGCCTGACCATGCAACGAGCGGAGCAAAGCGGGCGGGGATTGGACATGCCGGCGAAGGGACCATCTGCCGCCGGGAGCTGCTAGCTTTTGAGGACCGTGCTCCGATCAGAGGTTGCCTCATACGGATAAATTATCTGGAAACACTCGGTGAACTTTGTGTATGTGTCTGCGATCGCTCCCAAAGTGCCGCATGCAACGAGCGGAGCTAAGCGGAGCTAAGCGGAGCTAAGCGGGCGGAGGAGGAACGAGCTAACATTAGCCTCTGATTCGGGTGGGCTAATGCTAACAGGTGCAGCAAATGGCGGCGCGCGCATACGGCTTTCGGTAAGTTATCTTAAGCTAGCACTAGCCATTTCTAAAGTGCAAGAAATGCTAACGTAAACCCTTTGGAGGGCGGAGTTAATGTAAACAGATTTTTGAAGGGCGTGGCCTTCAGAGCTCATTATCATAAACAGCCTGTTCAGAACGGAAATGAGAAAAGGCAGAACTAAAAAGGGGATATTTTATTATCTAAGAATTATTTTGTGTATTAAATTGAATGAACATGGTCTGGATAGCCCACAGACATACCATAAAAATTTATGAAACCAATATTTGGTCTCCTTTAAAACACAAGTGAGACATTTTATTTGCTCCTGCTTCTGAGTAGGATGAAACACATTAGCAAAGAAAATCAGACTCTAGTTTTTGCTTCTCGTTACTTCGGTTAAGTCATATTGACGGCGCGTTATTTCAAGTAAATCAAAACTAGCTATGAAGCTAGTTTTGATTTTCTTGATATAACGCGGCTATCTTCATAGCTAATTTGGTATAACACAGCAGTTTGTCAGATTTCGCATTTTAGTCGAAGCAAAGTAGCAAATATCTCGATCTTATTTAGCTAAGAGTTTGAAACATGGGGGGAAAGGGTGGGGGGAGCACTTGCAACGAAGGACAAAGGAGAGACAGAGGAGAGCAGCTGACGGTAGATAGAGAAAAGAAAAAACCTGCCTTTATCTAACAATTTAAAGGAGACCACAGATAGGTTTTTTAAATTTTTATGGTATGTCTGTGGGCTATCCAGACAATGTTCATTCAATTTAATACACAAAATAATTCTTAGATAATCAATTATACCCTTTTTAATTCTGCCATTTTTAACTTTCGTTTTGAACGACTGGTTTATGATAATGAGCTCTCATGGCCACGCCCTTCAAAGATCTGTTTACATTTACTCCGCCCTCTGTAACAGCCAGTATCTCTAATCTGTTGTTGTTTTAAAATTAGCTCTTTTTATTACTCATTTGACTTACTGTTAGTGCTAGCTTAAGATAACTTACCAAAAGCCGTCTGCGCGCGCCGCCATGAGCTGCTCCTTTTAGCCTGAATCCGAGGCTAAAAATAGCTTGTTCCTCCTCCGCCCTTTTAGGTCCGCTAGTTGCATGCAGCGCTTTTGGGAGCGATCTCTGCTCCAGTCCAGACATACACAAAGTTCACTGAGTGTCTCCAGTTAATTTATCCGTATGAGGCAACCTCTGACCGGACCCCACGCTCCTCAAAAGCTATCAGCTCCGAGCCAGCTCCCAGCAGCTGCCACCCGCAGATGGTCTCTTCGCCGGCGGTCTGCTCGTTTTCCGTCTGCCGGCTGCTCGTTGGGAGCGATCGCTAATACGCTAAAAATTGAACTAAAACGTAAAAATAACAATTATACTTTATTTATAAAGCCATTTAAAACAACCACAGCTGCAACAAAGTGCTGTACACATGAAATTAAGAACATTTAAACAAAAGATGAGATGAAATCAGGAAAAACAACCGTCACGTCTTTTATACTGAAGTGGGTTGAGCCTAACCAGGGGTTGCTAGGTGAGGGGCTGGAGTCAAGGTGCGGGGGGATTGTCCTGGCGCTTGTGACGTCACAAGCGCCAGGATTTGAAAACGAAACTATCTTATCACAGTAAAATAAATATACCCAGCTAGCAAGCAAATGTTCAGATGACGTTCAGTGAACGTCGTCTAAAGGTCGAATGTCGAATGTTCAGGACCCAACGTTGTCTGAACGTTGCCTCAACGTTAACCCTGAACGTTAACGCTGAACGGTAACTCACTGTAAGAAAAAAAAATTGGTGTAATTTCATTCAATTAGTTCTTACACCTTTGAAACTTTAATGGTTGTTATTATTTATGACCAAATCTCTATTTTTGTTTTGTTACAAAAAGTGTGCACTTCTGACATTGTCTGAACATTGCCTGAACATTGTCTGAACATTGTCTGAACATTGCCTGAACATTGTCTGAACATTGCCTGAACATTGTCTGAACATTGTCTGAACATTGCCTGAACATTGTCTGAACATTGCCTGAACATTGTCTGAACATTGTCTGAACATTGTCTGAACATTGTCTGAACATTGTCTGAACATTGTCTGAACATTGTCTGAACATTGTTTGAACATTATCTGAACGTTGTCTGAACGTTTCCTGAACGTTAACGCTGAACGTTCACTCACTGTAAGAAAAAAAAATTGGTGTAATTTCATTCACTTATTTCTTACATCTTTGACACTTTAATGGTTGTTATTATTTATGACCAAATCTCTATTTTTGTTTTGTTACAAAAGGTGTGCACTTCTGACATTGTCTGAACATTGTCTGAACGTTCACTATGAACATTCACTTGACATGACAATCATGTTTACTGTGACTTCTTTAATCAGTCTTTATATCTTCAATAGAGCAATGGGCCCACGTACGAGACCCCCACTCATATGGGTTCTTTATCTATAACCATAATTACATGGTTGTTATTGTCACCAGATCTCTATTTTTGTCTTGTTATAAAAAGTTTGCCCTTCTGATTTTGTCTTATCACTGTAAACTATCAATTGCTGTGAAAAACAAATGTTTGCTGTGATCATTTAATCAGTTTTTTTTTATATTTAAAAGCTATGGTTATTGTCACCAAATCTTTATTTTTGTCTTGATATGAAGTGCACTGACGTTTTCTGAATGTTTGCTTACTGTGAGAAAAAAAAAAAACAGTGGCATATTTTTATTTAATTAGTTTTTTTAATCTTTAAAACTTTAATGGTCATTAATTATTATCACCAAATCTCTATTTTTGTTT
Source organism: Garcialebias charrua (assembly GCA_038048925.1). Classification (NCBI taxonomy): domain Eukaryota; kingdom Metazoa; phylum Chordata; class Actinopteri; order Cyprinodontiformes; family Rivulidae; genus Garcialebias; species Garcialebias charrua. Next base: position 5,102 of record JBBPBX010030094.1, read on the forward strand.
TGAAGTGCACTTCTAATGTTGTCTGAATGTTGTCTGAACGTTCACTCTAGACATTCAATGTGAAAAAACATGTTTGGTGTGATTTAATTTAAAGAGTATACAGTAGTACAAACATAATGGTTGTTATTATTTATCACCAAATCTCTATTTCTGCGTTGTTGTAAAAAACTGTACACTTCTGTTAGTTAGATGTTTAAGAGAGGGTTTAGGGCCCTCTATTCTCCCACAGTACTTCTCTCAGTTAAACTCTGGTGCCAGCTAGAGTACTTCTCTGGTGCCAGAAAATGGCTTCCATTAACTCCTGTTTATCAGAGTCAGAGTCAGAGTCAGAGTCAGAGAGAATTTATTGTCATTTGCACCGCATGTAGTACATGTGTTGAAAACGAGATTATGTACACAGGGTCCCAGTTACATCCAACAACAAATGCAAGAGAAATACAATAATAACATCTAGGATTAACTAAGAGAGACATCACATCAGCTAGTAATACACTAAGCCCTAATGTAGTAGAAAAACATCATTATAAACAGCAGCACGAACATGAGCAGATGGTCACAGATGAACGCAGCAACAAGAAACAGATCAGTATCAGTATGATGTGACATTTTGCAGTGTTTATTCTTATTATTTATTTATTCATGAGTCTGACAGCCTCAGGGTAGAAGCTGTTTCTCAGTCTAGTGGTTATCCCCCCAGAAGCAAAACCTTGTTGTTCTGGTGGTTTGATTGAACACTGTGACAGTTGAGGGTGGGCAATCACAACCCCCACTGTTGGTTGGAGGCCCTTTCATTGGCCCTTTGATTTCTCCCAGGATGCCTTGTGGTGAAGGTTTCCCATCATTGCCACCATTTTACTTTGTTTGGTTCAAAACAGAGGAGCACCGCCCTGCAGCTGGATCTTGATGCTTGAACCAAATCCAAATCCCTGGTCAGCAGATACCAACAAGAAAGGTAAGGGCTTGAGGCCTTATGCTCCTAACCCCAGTTGAATAATGAAGGTTTGTGTTTGCTCATTAAATTATTCTGAATTAATTATAATTTATAAGCTGCTTCCAAGTTACACCAAGACAGGTTTAAGGCTTTTGAACTGCAACTTCAGATGTTTTACTTAATTTCAGAGTTAGCTAGCCTCAAAAATATTTGAGTTTTGCTTCTAAAGCTAAAACTTTCTCCAGTGAACAGCTGTTTCCTCAGCATCAGTTCTAGATGTTCTGTAACCGTCAGACTGTGGTTCTGCTGGAACTTTAAAACAGAACGCAGCTCACCCCGTCATTCCCGTCTCTCTGTTTCATCGGGTTTGGGTTTAGGAGTCCTATGACGGTGCCTGAATCCCTCTTCCAGTGCTCGTGGTCGCCGAACAGGAAGAGAGAAACGAACACGTCCAGGTTGTGGAGGTCACTTACGCAGCGACTCTCAACAGATCAACTGACAAGAACTACATAAACTCTGAGACCGGTGAGTGTTTAAAGCAAACACAAAGCTTCTGAACGGTTTGAACCATACAGATAGAAAGAGTTCACTCAGCTGGATAAGGTGAAGAAACTTGAAGACGTTCAAGTGGAAAGAATATTTTTACTTTTTTAACCTTTTTCACTACAGACTTGAGACTTGAACTGTGTTGTCCCTCCCCCCATCCCCCAATGCTGTTATTGCATGAGCACCCTGTGAGTCATCAAGGCCTCTAATGACCGTCAGGCTGATGTTCCTCATTTGCATGTGAACAAACTGTTTTGATTGACATTGTTAAACCTGTTTGTCCTATGTGGAGGAACTGAAACTGAGGCTTGGGGTTAGGGTTAAACTCTCATTGACAATGGCAAAAAACATTTATTCTGTTCCTAAATCTACTCTTTGGAGACGAACTCATCTTGCTGCCAAGCGGAAATTTAAGTGTTTAGATGATGACCAAGATGATTCTCAAGATTTTGTTAAAAATTCTCCTGCATTTCAGCATGAAGTCATTGCCATGCATAGTGAACACAGTGAATCACTTGAAAGTTCTGACTCTCTTCATGATGATGGCACCAATGAACCATGCAGAAACTGTAGATATTCCTGTAAATGGGTCCTTTTCAGATGATGATCATGGCAGTATTCATTCAGACCATCATGCCAATCATTCTTATGATTTTCCCTCTGAATTGGATGTTCACATTTCACATAACTCTGAACTTGAACCAGATCGCTCAACAGATTGTTCTTCCTTACTGACGGTGAACAAGCCACCTATCAACATTTGCTGGGATGGATGTTTTTTTTATTATTTATTAATCCAGTTATAGGGGAGACCCCAGCAAGGCACTGTGCATTTTCCAGATTGCCTTTGCATATGACTAATTACTCTTTTTTGTTTTTGTTTGTTTTTTTGCAAATGCAGATGGAATCATGAATGGGGATTCTGCGGCAAGAGAGGATTTTATAAGGACTCATGCTGCAGAGCATTTAAAACATGCAAAAAGGGTAGAGGACATGCGCTCACACTGGACAATTAAAACGTGTCACAAAGAAGTGGAGGTGGGGCTTTCACACTGGACATTTAATGCACCACAAAGAAGTGGACACTGGACATTTAATGCACCACAAAGAAGTGGAGGTGAGGCTTTCACACTGGACATTTAATGCACCACAAAGTGGACACTGGACATTTAATGCACCACAAGAAGTGGAGGTGGAGGGTCACACAGGACATTTAAAATGTGCCACAAAGAAGTGGAGGACACGGGCTCACACAGAACTGAGGAACACATTTTTTGGGGGGAGAGATGCAAATACAGGTGCTGGTCATAAAATTAGAATATGAAAAAGTTTATTTATTTCAGTAATTCCATTCAAAAAGTAAAACTTGTATATTATATTCATTCACACAGACTGATATATTTTTAAAAAAATTCTTAATGTTGATGATTATAACTGACAACTAATGAAAAGCCCAAATTCATTACCGGTAACAGAAAATTACATTACTTGAGATAAAAAATTTAAAAAAGGATTTTTATAGATGTTGGCCAACTGAAAAGTATGAACATGGTACCATGGTCCTTGCAAAAGGACCCCCAACTAACTATTCAAAGAGGTACATATTGTACATTTCATGTTATAGATGTTGGCCAACTGAAAAGTATGAACATGGTACCATGGTCCTTGCAAAAGGACCCCCAACTAAGTATTCAAAGATGTACATATTGTACATTTCATGTTCATAGTTCTCAGTTGGCCAACATTTATAAACATTTTTTTAATTAATCTCAAGTAATAGTCTAATTTTCTGAGGTACTAAATTTAGGGTTGTCATTAGTTGTTGGTTTTAATTATCAGCATTAAAAGAAATAAACTTGAAATCAGTTTAATGAAAGTTTCACTTTTTGAATGGAATTACTGAAATAAATCAACTTATTTAAAATATTATGACCAGCACACTTTTTAAACATATTTGTGGTGGGACTGTAATTTTATATAGCTTTCATATTTCTCGTGTTACTGCCAGTGTTGCAGCTATAAATCCAAAAGAAAAATGAAGGCATGTTAATAAAAAACAAAAACAAATTAATGTTAAGTACAGACCAAAGCTATGTGAGCTGTGTACTTTTAGATTTGTTTGTGTACTGGTACATTTTGTTTTGCCACCAGTTGATAAGCTCCCTCCAATGTAATTCTAAAGCTTTTGTTTTTTTAAAGGTACCAAAGGTGGACTTTTCCATTTTATGTGTTATGCTGTTCTGTTAATCCTTTAATTTATGTTAAAGAGGATAAAGGAAAAATGTAAGGAGTGATTTGTAAACCATATGTTTCCTGCTGCACAATGGATGGTCAAATGTGGTTCCTAGCTTTGTTTGCCTCAACGCAGTTTTGAAGTAGATGCATTATATTTTTCATATGCATAGCATGCCATGTACAGATTCTTTTTGTACCTATTTTTGTACCTATTTTGTTACAACTGATGCCAGTTATGCATTTTTTTATTCATATACGGATTTGTTTTATATTATGATACTGATGCCTTTATGTGTAATAAACTGATTCTTTTATCATAACTTTCGACTCTGTTATTTTTAATGTTAGTACTGTAGAATTAATTCATAGCCAAGAGTTATTTGCACAACTACATATCATCATGATTCCACTAATAAATCTCAATTTAAAACTGTGGATTGGGAACTTGAAAAGTTTGTGTTGTCTGAACGTTGAAGGGACAGTTTCTGAACGTTCAGGGGACAGTTTCTGAACATTCAGGGGACGTTGTCTGAACGTTCGGGGGACAGTTTCTGAACATTCAGGGGACGTTGTCTGAACGTTCGGGGGACAGTTTCTGAACATTCAGGGGACGTTGTCTGAACGTTCGGGGGACAGTTTCTGAACATTCAGGGGACGTTCTCTGAACGTTTTATGGAGTTTCATTTGGACGTTCAGTGAACGTTTTCTGCAAACGTTCAGAGGACGTTGATGACAACGTTCAGAGGACGTTGTCTGAACGTTCAGGGGACAGTTTCTGAACATTCAGGGGACGTTCTCTGAACGTTCGGGGGACAGTTTCTGAACATTCAGGGGACGTTCTCTGAACGTTTTATGGAGTTTCATTTGGACGTTCAGTGAACGTTTTCTGCAAACGTTCAGAGGACGTTGATGACAACGTTCAGAGGACATTGTCTGAACGTTCAATACTTATGCCGGTTACCCACTGGACCCGTGTCGGGTGGCGGAAGCGGCCGGTTTACATGCAAAGTCTATGTGGAGAGGCGTCAAGGCGCGGCGTATCGTGAAGCAGCGCGTTTTGAGTGTTTGAAGCGGCGCGGCGGCACGCGGCAGTTCCTTTCTGCGCACGCGCGCGTCCGAAGCAACCTACGCGTTGAGCAGCGTCGGATCGAAAAGTTGATATTTTGCGGCTCGACGTTGCTCGACGCATCGCAACAACCAATCGGGAGAGCCTCTGCTATGTGATTACACAACGACAACGGGACTTTTTTTGGACTTTTTAAACTTACCCCATCGAGCCTCCATGAATTGGAACCAGACTCCGGTAAGAAACTTGGCATTTTTACAGTTGCTGCTGTCCGCTCCAGCGTACGATCACCCCAAACATAAAAAAAAACGTTTTAATCTCAACAAAGACTGTCGGAGCTGCAGTTCGGCTCGTAGAAAACCCACTCCAGTAGGAACGGGGGTCACGTGCTGCTGATTTTATCTGCCAGCAGCATGAAAACACAACAACAACGAGCTAGACTCCCTCCTCTGCCTCCCCCCAGTGCGCGTCATCAGACGCGTCTCAGTGTCTCCCAGTGTGACCGTGACAAGTGGCCAAAAGGGGGCGGCAGGAGCGTTCTGACAATTTAGGTGGGTACCCGGCATTAGAGTAAATATACCACTGGGTGCATTTTTTTGGCCCTAGGACTGTTTTTTTATGAAGTACATAACCAAAGTTGAGTAAAAAAAACATTAAAAAGTGAATTTTGCATCTGTGGTCCCCTTTAAACTTACAGCCTTTTAAAATAACAAAATAAAATATTAATATTTTTCTAGAAAAGCCTTGGTTCTTTGAGTATTAAGTTTAAGTTATGAAACCACCTACCATACTTCCAGGTTATATTGTTGTATCTTTTAATAAACAGCTTCCAGAATGATATTTTGCTTGTAATATAATAATGCCCTAATTCATAAGAAAATTACTGTCTACCAAGTACCCTGATGCATGCTCAATAATCCAGGTAGAAAAATCTAAAAAAAGCTAAGTCTGGTCCTCTGGACATTCAAAAAAAACAAAAAAACAAAACAAAGCAAAAAATTGTAGAAACGTTTCGTCTTTCGTCCGAAAGACTTCCTCAGTCTGAGGTGCTGGGTTCAGCTCAGTCTTATAAATAGCACCCTCTCACAGTGTTACACAACCAGTTGGCTGATGACAGCCTGAAACCAGCTGCTCACATGATCAAGGAGGACCATCAGCCTAACAATGGATCGTTAGCACCCTGATGGTTGTTTGCTATTCACAGAGGGCTGAGTGATACCAGCAATCACAGCATTGTAGGAGGGACTTCAACTGTCCCCCTCCTACAATGCTGTGATTGCTGGTATCACTCAGCCCTCTGTGAATAGCAAACAACCATCAGGGTGCTAACGATCCATTGTTAGGCTGATGGTCCTCCTTGATCATGTGAGCAGCTGGTTTCAGGCTGTCATCAGCCAACTGGTTGTGTAACACTGTGAGAGGGTGCTATTTATAAGACTGAGCTGAACCCAGCACCTCAGACTGAGGAAGTCTTTCGGACGAAAGACGAAACGTTTCTACAATTTTTTGCTTTGTTTTTTTTTTTGTTTTTTGAATGTCCAGAGGACCAGACTTAGCTTTTTTTTTAGATGTCTACCAAGTCTCTTTTAAGATTTATTCTATCTATTAAGAGACAACAAATCAATGCTTATGCGTAATTTTATTCATTAAAGTATTTCTTCTCCTTGAAAACTGTTTTCTTTTTACGCTTTAAGATTTTGGTAAGGTGTTGTACCAGATTATCAGTGACATTGACCACAGCAATCTATGAATACAAGCCAAACTGAAATTTAAACATTTAGAGGGGACCTATTATGCAAAATTCTCATTTTGGCACTTGTCATTACTTGTCGTCTATTGTACTGCAGATTGAACACATTACATTTTTTTTACAAGAGTAATGAGTGTCACTATTGTACTGATTAATATTACTATTAAGACTACTAAATACATGCCATTTAAATCAATATTATTGCTGATTATTCTGCATAGTATATGCATGCAGTTTGGATAAACTTCCCTCTGTACATTTTGCATTACATTTCACTGTAACTTTGCCGACCCCCCCAAAATTGCTCTTAAAAAATTTCCCTGTTTATGGTCCCCCCCAATAATGAGATGAAATCTACGCCCTTGTTTCAGAGACTTGGTGTTTGACTGAAATCAGTTTCTCCTGAACAAATCTGTGATCCTGAGAAACGTTACAAGACTTCAGTGTAAAAATGAAATAATTTACGAGACTTTGGAGTTGTTAAATTTCCATTTGTAATTTTATTGCCTTTTATTTTTTTTACAGTTCGAATATTCTCATTTTAAAAGCTCGTATGTTTCTGCTTTTGGTTTTGTTTGCTCTCATCGAGCGTCTACAAGTTTTTAATTCATCGTTTTGTATCAATTTAGTTTCCATGACGTTCTGCATCATTTTACATTTGAAGCTGGCCCGCAGGTCCTGAGAAGGTTTTATAAACTCCACCACGTCCTGGATCAGTGAAGTCCACTAACATGCTGATCAGACTCAAGACGTGACGGGAAGGTTTTCTTTTAGAACAGGGTGTGTTATGGTCACTTCACACTTCTGTCTGGTTCCCACCTTGTAAAGAGCTGTGGTCATTTTGTACCACTACGGTACAAAACGGTCTCCACATCACACCCAGTAAGACAGGAAGTGCTAACATGCTCAGAGTGAGTAAAAGACCCGTCGAGCAGTGGAAGGACATCCATCTACAGCTGGATGCTTTCATTTGAAACATTTTGTTTATCTTTGTCCACAGCTGGAGGAACATCCTTCACTCTGGAGCAGAAGCTTCTCCATCATGGATGACGGAATAATTAAATGACACATTTCATTATTTTGTATTTAATTTTGTCACATTCTGTCCTCCATACTCCATCTCCTGGTTGAAACATCTGGAGTTCCAGCCCTGAACGCTCAGATCCTATCATACTGGTCTGATGAAGCACACTCAGATTCATCTACGCTGAGCAGAAGGCTTCTTTTAGTACCTGAACCTTCTGGGTACAAAGTGGCAGAAGCTACAAACGTATGAATTTTAATTTCAGTTTCACCAAAAGCACGTCCCAAACTTTTCATTAAGCTGTGAAGAAACATGACTAAATGTGTTTTTAAGTAAAGAAATTGCATTTCCTGTGAAAATGCAGTGTGAATGCTTATTGCAGAAGAACTTGCTGAAAAACATATACAATTAGCTTAAAAACATTGAAATGTAGCTGAAATTCAAGGACAAGCCTAAATGAACAGAAGGAAATCAAAACAGAAGGAAAGAACACATATTTGCTGAACTAAGTTTAATGAGCACAAAAATTTGTAATGTTGCTAAAAAAAGTGAAGTTAGCTAAATAAATAGCAGAAAATGCATAAAGAAGCTTCAACCACCAGAAAGAGCTGAAATGAACTTAAAATGTGAAATTAGATGAAAAGGCTAAAATTAGCATAAAACAGCTAAATGGCAGCAGAAAAAGCCAAAACTGGTAGAAAAAACTGAAAAGAGTATAACAAGCTAAAAGTAACATAAATAAGTTAATTACGCTGAAAGTAGCAGAAATTACAACAAAAACTTGAAAATTTATTTGAAAACAGCTGAAATGTGCACAAAAAATGCTAAATTTGTATATTAAAAGTAGAACAAGCTTAAATTAGTAAAAGACAGCAGAAATAACGTTTGCCCCATTAAAGGTGAAGTCTGCAGTTTCTGTAGAACATCAGCACTTAGAAAAAATTTCAACAAGCAAAGCATTCTGATCCCTCCCCCTCAGAGCCATATATGGCTCTGCCCCCTTGTGGTCTGTTGAAATTCAAATTCAAGCTCTGTTTTTATTGGCTGATTCAAATTCAAGCTCGGTTTTTATTGGCTGGTTACAAACTTTGTTTTTATTGGCTGGAAAATGGCGGGTCACTTTTTCTTTTTAGAAATGCTTATTTACCACCTGGAGAAGCAAGGGGACAATATTTTTTTTTAGTTTTTTTCAGAGATTACCTCTCTAACATCAATCTAGTGACAGAGTGAAGAAATATGTTAAAAATATATTGTTAGAAAAGTTACATATAGCAGCTTTAAGTTGAAAGTAGAAAGAAGCACACAAAAGTGGAAATTATCTGGAAAAAAAGCTAAAATTGCTAAAATAAATAAATAAATGTTTGACAAATTAAACATTGATCATTTAAACTTATATTCGTCTATATATAATATCGTCTTGTAAAAAGATCTGAAGCTCTCGTCTCGACCTTGACCTCTCTAAGGGATTTTAAACAATGAATAAGGTCAATGCAAAAATCAATGCAATCATGTTCCTGTTTTTAGTATTTTACCCCATTTCATAATATAACTTGCTTTTATTTTGTTTTACATCACTATTTTTATTAAGTATTTTAAATCTGTCCACAGGACCTGACTTATCTTTAACATTCTTCTTGTTCGTCTTCAAACACTGTTTGACTCGTGATGCTGTTTTAAAATGATCCAGTAATAATAATAACTGAATGAGCAGTTTGTGGGAAATAAGAAACTGGGACTTTAATTTATGCAAATTCAAAACAGCAAAAGACTTTTAACAGGAGATTACACAGTTGTGTTGATGTTGGTTTGTTGTGAGAAACTCTCAGATCTTCTCATGGTTCAGTCTGCAGAGGGGGTCAGAGGTTTGCACTCATGACAGTCTGGACCTCCGTCAGTTCGGCCTTTTTTAGTGAAGACTGGTCTGAGCAAGTTTCCCACACTGGGAGCGGGTCAGATCAGCACTTCATCATACATCACAGATTCCTCACATGCTTTCAAAGATAAAAATAAAAAAAGTCCTGGAGAAGACAAACAAACGACTCAGATAAGTGCTGGAAAAAGGCACGTTGAGTATAACTCATTGAACGTCTCGGCAGTATTTTTACACCAATCAGCTCCGAGTCTTCGTGTCTGAGCCCGTTTTTTTTCTCCCAGACACGTCTTGGCAGCATCGACAGTTTGAGTGGGCGTTTGGAGCAAACATCCATCGGTTTATCATCTCTGTTTAGTCTTCAGCTGCTCCGGTATGCGTCCTGACGGAGCCACTCGAGCGTGGAGACGGATGTTGGGAGTCAAAGCTCTTCTCGCTGCTACCTGCAGCCACACGACTCCACCACCATCTCCTCGTACTGCTTGTAGACCACGTTGTTGGCCGAGTCGATGTAGAGGATGCTGATGGGGCTGAGGCGGGTCGGGACGCAGCAGGTGGGCGGCGCCGACTCCGGGTCCATGGAGTTGATGAGGGTCTGGATGATGGCGTGGTTGGTGGGCTCCAGGTGCGAGCGGATGGGGAAGTCGCAGGCGCCGTCGCAGTGGTAGGCGTCGTACTCCAGCGGCGCGATGATCCAGTCGTCCCAGCCCATCTCCTTGAAGTTGACGTGGAGCCGTCTCCGGTGGCAGCGCGGCCTCGCCTTCGCCACGTGCGGGTGGGGGAGGGTCTGCGTGGGCAGGCGCGGGGGCTTTTTGGCCCCTCTGGCTGCGGGAGCTCGCCTCGTTCGGCGCTGGGTGAACAGGTACTCGTAGACGGTTTTGTTGTCGTGACCCGAACGGGCTTTGATCTCGTTGTAGAACAGGTCCCCCTTCTTGCTCCTGCCGAACGCCAAGAGGAACGCTTTCTCCTTGTTGGTTCTGCCGAGTCGAGCGAACCCGAGCGTTCTCAGGTCCAGAGGCCGGCCTCCCCTGTGCTCCAAGGCCTCGAGCTCGAAGCAGAGCTGCTGCTCCTGCAGGCTCTTCTGACCCTTGAAGACCTTGTGGATGTCAAACACTTCCCATTTGTTGGAGAATCCGTTGAGGAGGTCTTCCACGGTCCTGGTCTGGAGCACGACAGGCTTCTGTTTACCTGACGCGCACGCGTAGAGCTTCAGGCACGGGTACAGGCCTCCTCCGGCTGCTGTGGAGCCCATCGGTGCCGGGCGGGTGTCGGACACACGCTTCCTCAGGATCCGGAGCTCGGCCCCCAGGAGCCCGTCTCGTTCCAGAGAGCTGGTGTTGAAGTGGTACCGCTGGCGTCGCAGCAGGAGTCCGCGCTCATCTGCCGGGGGGGAATCAGAGAAACAAAATCAGACGTTTTCGCCGCCTCTGAAACACACGAGCTGCTGAACAGACTGACGCTCAACGCTTTTAACAAATTCCAGCTGTGAGAAGAACGTCTGCAGCTGGACGAACCCATCGAGCCGTCTGTGACAGTTTGACTGAGTGCTTTTCATCAAACTGCCTCAACTGTCTCAGCGTGGTCACTAATTATTACAGAAAACAAACTTTCAGATCTCAAGTTACTCGTCATCAAGATATTCGGCAACTTATTTGTGTCACCCGTCAAAATATTGGTAAACATAATTCTATAACCAAGATGGCCGCCTGAGCTAATGGGAAAAATACTACAAATCATCCATTTTTTAGAGAAATTAAGCTGAAATTTGGTGTTAGTAGTTGAGAGCAATGCCCAATGAATACTGAATTAAAATAAAACATTCAAGATGACCACCAAAGCTACATTTAAATGGCTTTAACGCAGCTGTTTGTTCACACACAGAGCTGGAATTTGGTGACGTTGTAGCCGAAAATGCTCTCCATCACATACACATCAAAGATCCAAGATGGCCGCCATAGCTTAAAATAAAAAAATGACTATAACTTTTTGATTTTTGTGCCATATTGAGCTGGAATGTGGTGCGGTGGAAGCTGAGAGTCATCCCCATCACAGAGTACAGTCTAATCAAAATTTAAAGATGGCCGCCACATCAAAGTTTCTCCAGGAAACTTTCGTTAATTTCTTCTGTTCTGAGTTTATTCATTTCGTTTATTGTCTGGATTTTCTTCGTGCCGGCTCTTTGCCTCCCAGTTTCATTCAGTCCTCTCCATCGCTGGGCCTAACTCCCCGGACCTGTCGTCCGGCCCCCGTGCCTCAGCTCCAGGACTTTAACAGGAGATAATAAGGAGATGAAAGAAAAAAATGGAGAGAGTAAAACAACCTTAAAGACAGATGTAAAAATAGAGACTGAAAGAGTGATGAAACATCAACTGAGAGACAGCCTGAAGGAGGAAGGAGACTGGTTCCGGGTCGCCGGCCCGTCCTCTAAACATTTCTGACCTCAGACCAGCGCCAGGCTGAGAACTCCCAGAACAAATAAAGTCCAAGTCTTAAGTACATTAAGTGCTGGAAACGTAAACGTTGAGCAGCAGGAGTCTTCAGCTCTGCTCATCCAGTCGTGTTTTCCACCGTGGAGCCAGGTCTGAGCGAGGGCGGGGCCGGGAGGGGAGTTTATTTACCCTCCTGAAGGCCAGATGTTGGAAACAGCAGCTCTCAGACATGAGGCTGCTGCAGAGACAAGCGGATGAAAATAAACACACAGGCGTGGACTCTCAGAGACGGAAAATCTGGGTACAAGTTCAAAAATCTCTCTGCTGCCACCCCCCACCCCCGATCGAAAAACAAAACGCTTCCGTTGCACTGAAATACCTGCAGGGCCCAAAGTTTACAAAGTGAAATATTAATAATTTAGAATTAAGCTAAAACATGTTGAGCGTCCTCTGGTGGAGCTCGGCCTTTAGATCAGAACAGTTTCATCCAAACCTCCGAACCTCGGATTCTTCCAGTGTTGTGTTGTCACATGTTGGGAAAACTCAGATCCGTAAATACGAGCGTGAAAGTAAGTCGTCGGCGTGTCGATCGGAAACTAACGACGAAGATGATTGTTTTGAGGTTTTACAAACAAAAAGAGAAAAATACATAATTAAACATTTAAACCAGGGGCGGTGCTAGAGCCTGACCTTTAGGGCACTTAGACCCCTAGTTTTACAATGGCTCTTGAACAACGCGGTGGCCATTGGCGTCAGAAGCATTTGTAATGTGGGGGGACACCGGTGTGTGTGTGTGTGTGTGGGGGGGGGGTTTGGGGTCCTCCCCCAGAAATTTTTGAATAAATTAGATGCCATTTCCTGCGTTCTGGTGTATTTTACTGGCTAAACATCTACGTTTACCTGCATCAGTAAACACTTGATTCAATAACTACATTAGAGAGCAACAAGAAGTACCGCCTGATAAGTGTCACCTCTCTATAAGTCGCTTTGTCCAATTATTGGCAATAAATTGGAAAAATCCATAAACGTGTCGCACCTCTATTTAAGTCGCATCTATTATGCGTCATCGCTACGCGACGCGTCAGCGCCTCATTTGCCCTGCTGAAAATGGCGGCCACAGGAGCGAGCGAGCACGGAAGGACTTTACAAGATTAACACGGTAAAAACAATTATTTGTTTGCTGAAAATTATAGCAAAGATGTGTCTTAGCTGAACTTTTCCTTAATAAATGAACGCAATTGTCAAATCAGCTGGATTTAAAAAGTAGTTTCGCTACGTGCACGCGCACGGGTGGGACCGCAGCATTTTCTTTAAAATTTAGCAAAATAAACGCTTAAAAAATATATATTTCTTAGCTGACATTATAGCACAAGTGTTCCTGAGCTTAACCGTTCCTTAATAAATTCACGAAATGGTCAAATCTGCTGGATTTAAATTGTTTCGCTTTGACGTCTTCCAAACCGTCGCGTGCGCTGCGAAAATAAATTATAAATAAATCGAATTTTATCTCAAATGTCTCATACAGCTAACAGTTTGTAAATGTCCATGCTGTGATTACTTTCTGTAAGTTTGATAAAAATCTGTCCGGTAGTTCATGACTTATTTACCGTAGATAAATAGTACCCGTTGCTAACAAACACAGCTAACAGTAGTTCATACCTCCAGAGCAGGAGGCCGGGCTGCGACAGAGTGAGTCCGACCAGAGGAAGCTGCCTTCAGACACATGAGGTGGGAACGGTCGGTGTACCCTAGCGGACAAAAGTGGTACTGCACAATTTTTTGCCAAAATGACAAGCGGTCATATCTGAGCCAAAAGTTGGTCTAAAAATATGGGAAAAAATCCATAAACATGTCGCACCTCTCTATTAGTCGCAGGGCATGCAAATTTGGCAAAAAGGTGCGACTTATAGACTGGTAAATACGGTAGCCTGACCAACAGCTCTCCTTGTGTGAATAGAGCACTCTTTGCTTCTGTCCCAAGCTAAATGGGTAAACTGGTCACAACAAAGACCAAATTTATGCAACCAGAAGTTGCAACAATACAACAGTGATAAACAGAAAGTACCACGTGTTCATCTGTACGAAGGTAACTGCTGTACTGCTTAGTGGTTAAATTAAAGGTTAAAGCTTAAAGCTAGTTGTGTTTTGTTGTGTGTGTTTATGTGTAGATACAGCTGTGTACAACCCTCTAAACACTCAGGGCTGTCTGAATCACATGTTCTCCACTGACAACGTTCGATCATTTCATGATGATTTTTCATAAAGCAAAACCGTTGTAATGCAAAACCCCGACAAAGATGTTGGAGGAAAAGGGGGTGGAGCTCCTGCAGGAAAGGGGTGTTTCACTTCGGGACAAGAGGTCTCTGACTGGTCAGTGGCTGAGGCGTCTACTGGATTGATTGACAGGAGGATCAGACTCATGCAAAAAAAAATAATAATAATCATAGATTTTTACTGACCCGTTTAAAACTGTCATGATTTATTCCAAAGTTATTCCAAAGTTATTCAATATTTTGGTGAATCTAAGGTTTGAGAACTAAGCTTCCCCATAATGATGAGTCAAAATTTAGGGGGGCTTCAGCACCCCCTAAAAGAGGCTAAAATCACCACTGATCTAAACACACAGAAAATGTACAAATGTTTTTAGATAAACTAGATTTAATTACTCTAAAGCAGCTGAAAGATTATGATGATGTCACCGTGATTATTGTTTTACCTCCGTGTCATCGTGTGCTGGTCCGTTTGGTGTTTCAGTGTTGGTGTAAATTTTCATACTTTTATACCTTTTCATTCATTCAACCTTTATTTATACAGGCTAGCCTCGTTGAGTCACGGGGACTCATTTACAAGAGGGACCTGTCTCACTCACACCAAACAACCATCCACTCTCACACTCACACCTAGGGTCAATTTAGAGTCACCAATCAGCCTAACAAGCATGTTTTTTGGTCTGTGGGAGGAAACCGGAGTACCCGGAGGAAACCCACGCATGCACGGGGAGAACATGCAAACTCCACCCAGAAAGGCCCCGGACCGGGATTTGAACCGGCAACCTTCTCGCTGAGAGGCAGCAGCTCTACCAGTTGTGCCACCGTGCTGCCCGATGATATACTACTATGAAAAAACTCAGGACAGTGTTACACTTTTACTATTTTATGCTTATGTTTATTAAATGTTTTAGTGTTTAGTGTTTAGATAGTTACTGTTGCACCGAGCGACTGAGAGAAACGCAATTTCAATCCTGTGTAGGGGAGACTGGGTATGGTTGTAACATGGGGAGAGTTGTAACACCACCAGTTCCACCAATCAGGGATAAGATAGGAGTCACATGATCATTTCAGTGTTTACCCACTTCCTCCACAATACCATATTGTGATTGTCAAGGCTGGAAACAGGCACATGCAGATACTAAGGAGAAAAAACTGATTTTGAGGTAAGAAAGTAAACTTTTTGACCATGACTATATTTTGTTTAGTACTTATACTGTTGCAGATAAAACCATATGACTTACATTAGATGAAAGTGTAATTTCTCAGGCAAAATGTGATGCATTTTCCCGTGCTAATTTCAAACCACTATGCTACTACAGCTAGCTAAACATGGCTGACAGGGTTGGGGTGGGTTGTAACACATATTTAGGCCTTATATGGCATTACTGTATATGACATTATATTATATATATTGATTCTTTAGTTTGTAGCAGGTCGCTGTAAATGAGTCCACGAGGCTCAATGAGATTTACCTGACTAAATAAAGGTTGAATGAAAATTATATTTAGGCATTATAGGCCTACATGTTAAGGAAGTTTGTTCTAGTAGAATAATTTACACACATGCACACACACAAACAGTATATTTGAGTTATGGTCAGTCACAGAGAGAGAGACATTGTTCTTGTATTGTTCTTTTAATTCAGTAAACCTCTTTTTGAAGCATATCACATGGTGTGGCCTCTGTTTTTGCTTCTTTTGTCTAATTGTTACAACTTACCCCAGCAGGTGTTACAACCTACCCCGGTAGCGGGGTAGGTTGTAACAAAGGACCACCATGTATTTGACATGAACTCATGAGGTCTGTGATATTCTTGCAGAGGTTTGAATTGGTGCCATTTGTAGTCAACAAATGTGGGTATTTTGTATAAAAGTTTGAAAACTCTAGCTCAAAAATTCTGTGAGTTAAAGGTGCTGGAGCAAAAAGTGTTACAACCATACCCGGTCTCCCGTCCTGTACATGTTGCAGTTTTGACAATAAAGTTGATTTTGACTTTGACTTTGACTTTGTACCCAGTGTTCAGAATGGGTAGGGGTTGAACAGTACATAATTTTTAAACTCGACATTAACATAATATTACTCGAGTAGAGCGCGAGTAGTTGATGGTGTCATAGGATCTCAAGATGCAAAAAATTATTTACTAATTAAAACCGCAAAAAATAAAAATAAAAGTAATTTATTATTTACAAAAAAAGACCAACAAAACATTGGGAGCATATATTAGGCTCCTATCATTTATCTTACAACAAATAAGTCACTGGAAACCCAAAACTGTTAGTTATTATTATTAAGCTGCAAAATTGAAAAATAATGTGCGGCACGTCAAAAACGAAACTAAAAACAGTGGGGTGGTCGACCACCTCGCACCACCACCTGTGGTGCTGCGCATTAGGTTTACTTTTAGAGATTAATATGTTCATAGGTTTTTATAGGTTTAGAGATTAATACCCTGATGCATGCTCAATAATCCAGGTAGAAAAATCTAAAAAAAGCTAAGTCTGGTCCTCTGGACATTCAAAAAAACAAAACAAAACAAAGCAACAACAAAAAATTGTAGAAACGTTTCGTTTTTCGTCCGAAAGACTTCCTCAGTCTGAGAAGCTGTGTTCAGCTCAGTCTTATAAATAGCCCCTTCCCACAGTGGATCAACCAGTTGGCTGATGACAGCCTGAAACCAGCTGCTCACATGAACAAGGAGGACCATGTCCAGAGGACCAGACTTAGCTTTTTTAGATTTAGAGATTAATATTTTTTGCCTTTTATTTGTGAAACAAGGTCAGAGGAAGCTGGTTCTGGTTCGGTCATTGGACCCGGTGCTACACCACATTCTGTGACCTGCAAAAATTCATGCAACACCGCCCCCTACGGTCACAATATACGGTGGTCACAGAATATGGTGTAACACCGGTTCGCAATGCTCTCCAAACAGGAAGTTGATTCATTTTCTGTTCTGTAACTGCGACATGATGACGTCACTACGAATACTCGACGTGAAATTAAAAAACTCGATATAGAGGTCCAAGTAATCGACGTGTCGATTACTCGAGTAGTCTGTTAAAGCCTTAGTAAACAGCGGGTACCATTTCATGCACAAACGAGCTGGTGCCTCGTCGTGCACACCGAGGGGAGGAGATGTCTTCCTGATGGATCGAACGGTTCTGACTCCGTGTCAAAACGTCAGAAAATGATGTTTAATGTTAAATGCCGAGGTTTAAAGAGCGTGAAGAGAGGAGCTCTGCGGAGCGAGGCCCACAGCGTTGTGGTGGAAGACTGTAGTCACCTTTTGTTTCCCTTAAAGGGAATAACGAGGACAAGACAGGTGTGTGCAGGTGTGTGCAGGTGTGTGCAGTGCAGGTGTGTGCAGGTGTGTGCAGGTGTGTGCAGTGCAGGTGTGTGCAGGTGCAGGTGTCCAGCTGGAGGAAGAACACCCGCTAGCTGCTGCTGCAGAGCGACTCATGAACCTGACTCTTAAAAGACCAAACGACTGCAGCTTTTATTGTGAAGGGTTTGTCTCTGGACACAAAGCAAGATGTGAGAACAGCAGATGTTCACCTGCTGCAACCGGACCAACATCCAACTGATGATGGAATCAGTGAAGAAAGGGTCGATGTGCTGCATCACCTCAGAACCTTCAAGCGTTCTGACTCTTTTTGTTCTTTTAGATCCAGTAACGCTGAACACTTTTTCTGCACAAAGTATTTAGTTTCTGAGGGACGTGATTATTAATATCAACAATTATTTTCACAGCCTTGTCCCTGTACCAGGTCCACATGACCTGGTTCTAGATCCTGCTCCACAGGGTCTGATTCCACAGTAATGAGCCAGATGTTTCCGGGTTCTCCGGTTCCCCCTGGATGTGCCTCTCAGTGAGTCAGAACATCACCTCGACCTTGGTCCACCTGGAAGCTCTGGAGGAGAAAAGTTGTAAAGATCTCCGCAGAACGAGCCCATTCAGGTCCGCTCCACTCTGCTGACCTTTGACCCCTCTCTCCAGATGTCCCACCCGCCCGCGCCTTCCCAGACCACAGCCTGACCCCACAAGTCTCCCTCCTCCTCCTCCTCCTCCTCCTCT